>ARYC01003711.1:0-60546 GCA_000711775.1 Oxytricha trifallax
GCTCCATCTCTGCAGTTTGTTACAGCTTCTGCCAGCTTTCTCCACGTATCCCTACCAGGTTGACCTTCTATAAGATGCCCATATTTAATACTAAGATTTTTAACATTGGGATCCAGAACTCTATATATTAAAATTTCAAATTCAATAACACGAGAAGGAACAAGGATGGAATCTATAAGTACTGCAATGAAGAGGGTTGAAGCTTAAGAAATGATCTCAAGATTTAGAAGGCAAGGAAGATCTCTATCGATACCTCACTCAGCATGGTAAATATATGACATATATTTAACCACATACTATAGTGGGTTTATTCCTTCCAACGATGGAAGGTACCAAAATTTCATTCTTAAAAGCTATTCTCTGAGATGAGAAGAAAGCCTTCAAAACAATGAAATAAAGTTGATAGATATACCTACCCAGAGATTTCAGTCACTAATCTCTACGAGAATGCGATGAATGATGAAGAGTTGGTAGTTTATATTCCTACCAAGAAACAACTCTCTAACAAACTTCCAGAAAGGAGCTTCTTCTTGGTGTTCTTGGCACTTCAAGAGAGAGTTATCTCAGAGAGATCATTGAAGAAGCTCACAAGAAACGTTACTCTATTTCTCCTGAAGATCAAAAGAAGCAAGGCATACTAATAAGCGAGACCTGGCTCGCAGAGCTCAAGAAGCATCCATTCCTCTCTAGTAAGCTTTGACATATAACTTTGTAGTGAAACCTGGAACTGGTATAATCCTAATGAAAGAGCATGCTAAGGTTCACAGAGAAAGAAAGTCGCAGACAATTTATGAGGTGAGCAGGAGGCTTATGTCTAAAAACCAGGTGAAATGAACATAGATGCAGGAGCTGGCACTAAGAGAAGAAATATGGGCCCAAGTAAGTCATAAGAAGAGGAGAGAAAGAGAAGCCAAACCCCTTTATGGGTTAGTTTAAAATGTGAACTTATTCATTCATTTAAATCTAAAACTTATTTATAAACATTCATTCGTCCCTCTCTCGCACAGACTGTTGTCTTATCTACGCTCACTCTCTGACAGCTGCTTTGAATTAAATCTACTGTATCGATGGGCAAGTCATGCATAAGATGATACAGCAGCAGCTTCTTATAGTGAGTCTTGATTTAACTCCAGTAGAATTCAATTCCATTAAATTATGGGCTATAAGGAACGTTGTATACAGGAGTTATGTTTAGCTCTTCATAAGCTTTCTTAGACTCCTTAGTCTTATGAACGGAGAGGTTATCAACAAACAAGATGATCTCTTGTTACTATACTTCTCTCTGAGCTTATGTAGGAACTCTATATACTACTCTCGCTTAATAGAGCGAGGGTGAATAACATAACTCTCTAAGCCTGAATCTTCACTTATACCAGCTAAAATTGCATGAGTGACTACCTCTACTTTTTAGGCATAAACTTCTATGTTATCATACTTCTTGTACCAAGACTTATTAATAAAAGTGTTGAACGTAAACACAGCTTCATCTGCATGTATGAACTTGATGTTATTATCAATTACAATAGTTGCATCTGACTAAAGTATTGATTGATGCTCAAGGAGACATAAGGAAGTTTTTATCTAAAAATCTCCATTTCTTTAATAATTAAAATTAATTTAAAATATATTTAAGTTTTTAATTATTTAATCTAAACTTCATATTATTAAGATCTTCGAGAGTCATCGTTTAAAACAGTGTCTCTCGAGGATTTAAAATATCAACATTTTCTATCAACTTTTTTTTCAATATTTTTCAATATTCTCAAACAAATTTCTCGATATCTAAAAGGAAATACGATAATTCCTAATAGAATTAGAACATTTTTCTATCTTATGTTAAAATATCAATTTTTACCACTAAGTTTAATTAAGGAATCCTAATAAGGCACCCTAAAAATCCTAACAGATTTATGACTATATTCTTAAGGATGTAATTAAGTTAAATTAGAAAAAAAAATATCTTATTAGAGAAGTTAATATATGATTATTTTTAACAATGACTAATTTATGCTTATAAAATAAAAAGAATTCTCGAGAGACACTGTTTTAAACAATGACTCTCGAAGATAAAAAATTTAAATCAACATAAAATCTAGCTTTAAGGCTATCATAATTATAACATCTCAATTAAACCTAATACAATATATGTTAAAGCAGCTGCAGCAAAAGTGTGTCTGGCTGCAACTATTATAAATAGCTCTCTGCATTTAATCATATATATAGTTTAAATTATTACTATAAAATGGCACTATAAAATCAATCACTCTCTTCACTCTCTTGACAGTCTTGAAAGTAATACCATTTCGTCTATAAATATTGGCTATAGTCTAAGGAGAGATACGCATGTCTGGAAACTTGCGATGAAACATGACAGCTCGCTAGTCTAATTAAAGTGTGCCCAATACTTCAAAGTCTTAGAGTCGCAGAGGAAGTCAATATGGACCTGTGAGAACTTTTATTTTCTTGCAGGATGTTTTCAAGAGACTGAGTTATAATGTTAAACAGCTAACAAGCAATGATACCTAACGGTTGGGGCACTCTTGTGTAGGAGTCTTGCTATGGCTGTATAATTCAACACTGGTTTGACTTAGTCTATATTAATACTTGTACCATACCTAAGCTTAAGCAGTAAATCTAAATATTACTCATCATAAATAGACCCTAAATTTCGCTAATTTCTATTTCTCATTTTGCAAATTGGTCTAATTTCTCTACTAACCCCAATAAGACCCCAACTATACCCTACAAATCAAAGCACATATAAACCTCACTAAGGGGTTTTGATTGTAATAGGCATTGCATGGCTATAATAAAATTTTAACTTATCTCTTTAATAATATTTTATAGAAGTCTTCGGGGGGGGGGGGAAGTTTCCTGCCCCCACATTAAATTTTATGTTTTTTTCAATAAATTTAATAGAAACAAATAAATTTCAATTTCAATAACCATAACCATGTATTATACAACATTTTATTATTATATAATTTTCAAGGTACATAATTATTCTTTATCAAATATTATATTATTAACTAGGCTAAAATAAGTGTTTTTTATTAATAATTAATGTAATTATTATTAAATTTTAAATTCATTATCTAGGTAGAAATGATATTTGAAGCTAAAAAAAAACTAAATCATAATTGATAATTAAGATTCTTTGAAAATTATAAAAAATACATATTTTTATATATGGGGCAGGAAACTTCCCCCTTAGGGTGCATATAAAATTTTGGGGCAGGAAACTTCCCCCCCCCCAAGTCTTCAGCAATATATAGATACCAGAATCTTTAATCATCCATAATCAAGATTGTTTAATTTATCTTAACTTTTTTTTCTCCTTACATCTTTTTAACTAATTTCTGATTCTTGAATCAAAATATTTTTTAATAATTGTGATACGATATATCATTCTAATGAAAATCTTTGTCGATTCATGATAATTCTTTTGGAATTTTGTAAAATCTTTAAGGGTCTGATAATCTAAAAGGATTTAAGGTTTTAACATAATTAGACGTAATTCTTCAGTCTAAAATCACACACATTCTTCATTAATAACTTAATTTAAAAGAATGATAATTTCTGTCACTGTTAAATTTTAAATTCACAGATGATGGATTTAAACATTCCTTAAGTAGGGCTATCAATATCAGCAAAGTTTAAATTCCTTAATCAATGATTAATGATTCATTTATAATATCAATAACTCAACTCACCTTTGGTTATTTTACTGTACAAATTGCTTAGCTTGCTCTTTTATTGATATCCTTTAGTTACATTAAAAATATAATATGTTTTAGTATTAATACTAATCTTTACATAATTATGAAAGATCATTGGGATTAAATAAATTCTTGTATAAATGCTTCTAGATAATTATCGGCTGATGCCTATTTTTTTAGCTATATTTTATTCATCAAAAGTTTTATGATGATTTTTAGATTTTTTATTTATGAACTTAAGATTCATCTCAGGAGCCTTTTTTCCATGTTATAATTTTGTTATTTTTTGCTCACCATATACACAAATTCAATGTGATGGTGTTCGTCAGTTTAAGGACCACCTTTTTTATATTATAAATAATTTTATAATCCTTTTCAAAAGATATTCCCTCTTTATAAAACTAAGTCACTTGATTTGTGATATTAATAATAATAAAGTTGAAATAAACTATGTGGAAATAGATCCTATGTCATTAATATATTCTTAGTTATTGAATTCAAGTAGCTTTAAAAATTTAAGCTAATACAAATTAATTCAAATATATAATAATTATATTATTTAAATTAATAATTAAAATATACACATTATTAATTAATTATAAATTTTTATTTTCTATAAGTAGTAAAGTAAAACAAATTACGTATCAATTTGAATTAATCCAATTAAAAGTAAACTTCTAAGTAAGTAAATAAATTATAAGATGCTATCATTGGCATCTATATGTATGCTTATAATAAGAAAATCAACAACATATTAATAATAATGTTTAATATTTAACAAGTAGCAAACTCAGTTATTGTCAACTCCTAAATTGATCAGCCTTGCAATGCTTTTCAACATTATTATTCTCAAAAATGTAACCGTTAACAAGCTTTCATGCGTAACTGTTGTGACTCTTACTATCAGTCAAGTGTCTTTAAAAACATGCATGTTTCCTCAAATCAGATCTTACTTAGCTCATCTCTTCTAGGATCAGTGGTTTAATTAGAATTAAAGATATCAAATTCATTATTCAAGTTAGAAACTTTGGTTGAATTATAGTCTAAAATAGTATCAAAAAGAGAAGAGGAATGGGAAGACAACAAGGAAACTGAGGCAGATGAAAAGAGAAGAAGTAGAGCAGTTAAAGAAAATGAGATAAAAGAAGAAAATCAGAATACATGGAGAGAAACTCCAACTTAATTAATAGGAAGAGACACTTATATATCACCAAATATGCAAATTCAGGAGTCCCTATAGGCCTCAAAGTGGATATGTTCATGGTAGATATGTATGAAAAAAAGTTGTTTACAACAATTTACTTAACGTAATTAAAATATATAAATGGTACTGTAGCATACATGTTATTGAAAGTTATCAAAATCACATATAATTCTTTTGTTTTTATTAGTTAACCTACCAAATAAGACCAGGTAAGGAAAAAATAAAGGCTTGGCAAAACAACTCAATTCTAAAGGTCATGTAGTATTTATTTGGCCTAATTGGAGTATATAAAAAGGTAATATAAAGAAAATGGAATACCTTTAAGATATAAAATTATGGGGGGGGGGGGAAGTTTCCTGCACTGGTTTATGATAAAAAAAAATTTTAGGGAAGTTTCCTGCACTTTTTTTTATTTTATATTTTTTAATTTTTTTTTAATTAAATTAATCTTTATGATAACTATCAACCAACTTCAGGACTAATTTCATTGTTATAATTATGCTTTAGTTTATTAATCAATAGTCAAGGTCTCTCTTCAGATTCCAAAATTTCTGACATTTTTCATTTAATATTTGTAGGATCTGTCTCTGAAATATTATATTGCTTTACTATAGTATTCCAAATATTGTATCCATTTGTTAGTGTAATTCTGATTAAATTATCTTTTTCTTTCCATGCCTATATAATGTTAGACTATATTTTCTTGAGCTATTTCAATTATGAAAAATATGCACTTGATATATATTGGGCTATAAAAATATTGAATTTTTTGATTTATGTAAAATTCATTAAATTTAACATAAATAAAAAAACAGTGCAGGAAACTTCCTCGAGTGCAGGAAACTTCCCCCCCCCCAAAATTATTAAGCATATTAATCACTTATTTTCATATAAATATTCTGCATGATTCTTATTATTTTAAATAAATTTAATTAATTAATTATATCATAGATGTTCTTATCACCAGGCTAATGCCTTAATAAATAAATGCAAATAGCTTGATGAAAACTGATACCTAACTATTTTTCAGACGAAGAATCGTCGAAGCAAGATAACAAGTTACATATGCCAATAAATCACAGTCTAGGCCATAAAGTAATCAATAAAATTAATCAATTGAAGGCTACTAAGAGGAAAATTGATGCAAAGGAAATAAGTGTGGATGAGAAGATTGATGAAACAGAGGCTATGGAAACCAACTAAGAATAGAAGCAGGGATTTGAATGATAAAGACGCAATATAAAAACATATAATTGATAGTAATTGTAAATATGTATTTGTATAAAATATTAAAATAATTAATTGTATAATTACTTAAACACTGCTAAGAATTAAGTTAAAAATAATATCTAAATTAAGTAAGTTTGTAAATAGATAGGGATTATAGAATAGACTATAACTTAATCTAAAATTAAGATCATTTAGTTCTTAATTCAATTGACTCTGGTCTCAAACACAACTCACGACTTATCATTTGAATTATTAAACAAAAATATAGGAAACAATTATAATTATGTTTTATATAATATGTCTAAAATACATATTGATATTTCTCTTTTTTTAAAAATATTTATCATCGTTTAATTAGAATATATTGAGCGAATAAATATTAAAATAGTATTTTAATTTTTACTTTATACTCGAACTTATGCCAGTATCTGTAATTTAATGGCACTCCAATACCAGTTAGTTGATTGCATTTTTCCGATATTTTATTACACATTCGTTGAATTATAAGGAGATATTAATTCGTGCCCATGAAGAATAAAATTGTGCAATTAAAACACAAGGCACTTCAGACCTACTTCAGTTTGCAAAGTTTACTTATTGTAACAATATGCAAAAAGCCATGTTCTTTACATTTCACCTTCATCAGGTAATACTCCAAATTTTTAATTTATAAATTATTGTTAAAAAGTAATTGTAAAGAATTAATTATGATTTAAAAAAAATTTGCCTGAAGAAGAATCATTAATATAAACTATAAGAGAAACAAATAAAAGCTTTAAATTATAATTATGAATTTAAAGATTTAAATTCATAATTAAATATCTTAGATTGCCTAAAAAGATGTATTTCGAAGGAATTATTGCAATATAACGGACAAGTTTTTAAAAGTTCATATATTATAATATTATTTACAAATATACATACAATTTAAAAAATATTAAATAAATTGAACTAATGCCAAGTACATCAAAAGTTGTTCATTAACTTAAATGAGGATGGTTATAGGGCCAGAATAGATTTTTACTAGGCCTTTCTTATAATGTCCATATATTACAGATTATTTAAGATAATATTATGGATGAATAACTTATTTATTTTAATTATTAATATATCTATGATAAGGGAGGTAAAAGACAAAGAAATTAAGCTTAATTCTACTTAATTACTTCATCTTTATATATTAAGAAAAATTACAATTATTTTATTTGCATTTTTACATTATATTAAAAGTATGTCATTAAACACCTAAAAATGATAAACTAAATATGGAGGAAGATAGGTTATTTATCTCTGTGGAGTGGACTAATGATCTGTACTAATTCATGAAAAATAGTTTGAAATAACTGGATGTCGTTTGGCGACAATCTGTACTGTACCCCTACTTCATCTATCATACTCATGAAAAAATTTATGAAGATTATTTTTAATATAATTTACTCTCAATTGTTGAGTATTTTTGTAATCTATAATGTATAAATATCATTAATTAAGTGATTAAATTAGTACTTTAGATTTATATAACGTTAAGCAAATCATTCATATAAAATAATAATATAAATTGCATTTATTGTTAAATGACTGTGAGTAAGCTTCAGAGAATTATGACATTAACGGGTCAAAAGTAATAATTATTAAATTTGTTCACATATTGTTTGGATATAAACATATCAATTCATCTAGTTCGGAAAATTATGTTGCTCTGCTTGCTTAAAATTTAAAGTCTTTAGGCAAATAAAGACCCCTAAATTTAAATACATTTAGTGAATATTAAATTAAAATTAAGCAAGTAAAGTAAATTACCCTCATTAATTAAAAAAATATTTCCCAATTTTATATGAATGCTATTAAATTAAAAGAAGAATGCTTCTTTTAATTCTGGCTAGGATAACAATTTAAAATAATATATTTTTCCTAAATAAAACTTTTAAAATATATAATAATTAATTAAAATTTGAATCCTTAAAGTATTCATCTTCCTTAATTTATAAATTTTACTATAGCTTAATAATTTGATTAATTATTATATAATATGGTTCTATTATTAAATAAGGTTGATACTAAAAAGGAACTGTGACGATAAATCTATATGGCACACATTCCGAATAAAAAGGTAACCAACCAGGGTTCCCCCCAATGGGTAAGAACCAAAAGCTCTTTCAATAACTAAGCGCCATATGTATGCAAAGTTACTAATGGACAAGATGACGACTAATGGGAAACTACAGCGAAATCTCAGTTTAAGATATTATTCTAAGAGACTACCCTACTAAATACCCCGAACACCATATATACTAAAGCGTCGACTCAGAGTCAGGCATGGAGATAGATGAGATAGACACTCCCACTAGACTATAACTAACTAAGCAAGTACAAGGAAATCTTCGACTGGTATTAAAAGATTTCTTAACCTAAGGATTGGAACCGCATCAGTAAAAATTAAGGGCTACCAACCCCAATCTTTGAAAAGAGACTAAATTGGAAAGTCCCGAACTATTCAACTGCTTACAATCCTTTTACACCTGAAAAACAAGAAGCCTTCATGCAACTCTTAGGAGAACTCTTATACTAACAAGAATCCTTTGAAACAGAGATATCTACACAAACAAAAAAGAAAATCCAACCCATAAGTCCAAGAAATAGACTACTTAACTCCACAAATTCTGAGACCCCTTAACCAAAACCCCACTACTTAAAAAGATAAGGAAAACACTCAAAAAACCTAAGGGGAAAATCTTTTTAACCAAACCCTAAATAAACTCTAAAGAAACCCTATTTCTTTAATTTAAACAAAAGAAACTCATCAGACTCCAAAAAGGAGGATCAGGCATCCATAATGTCACCTACCGAAAAGGAACCTAATTTTATGGAAGAAGGAAAAAAGGGGGAAAACCAAAGGAATCACTTCCTCAAGAAAAGTAGACATTTGATATGTCTGAAACAGAGGTACTAAAAAGGAGACCCACAAATACGTCACGACTAGATTATACATCAGAATATGATCAGATTCTGATAGACTCTTCAACAGAACCGAAAACAATACTAAATAGTTTTAACTAGTAGCTGAACAATAAACTTGACAAACTACTCAGAACAAAAGAAGTATAAACTAAACTATTTCTAAATCTCCAGCAGAACGAAATCAGATTCAAACGACTATAGAGACTCATTGATGATAAGCAAGCAAATATTGATCCTAAATTTTAACAATGGGAGATTTAGCTAATCAATTAACTCAGCCCACTGTTCAAAGCTGAGTTATAAATAAGAAGTCTTCAAGAAAGAGCACTTCTCACCAATACACTCCAGCAGAGTGAAAATGAAAAATTTGTTGTGCCAGATTGTAAAGTGAGCCATTCAGCCTCTATATCTAGAACAAGATAGAGACAAAGAAAAGAACATAGAAATAAAAAGAAATGGTGCGACAAACACAAGAGAGAAGTATATTGTTTTAATTGAAAGTAGTTAATATCCATATTAACGGAATCATATATAACTTAAAAGGGCTTGACCCTTACATATTAACATATATAAACGATCTGGGGGTCCCCTGAGACCTCAATGTGATCTTATTATTATTATTATTATAAAATATGGTTCTACCCAATCTCATAACTAATTAAGCATATTTTTTAAAGTTATAATAATAATATTTTTGCTATTTTGTAAACGAGTAAGCAATATTTAATATGGGAATTTGGTAAATTAGATTCATTTATTATGACAGATTTAAAGAAAGTTCTTATTAAAAACACCAGTCCATATCGAAAGTACCTAACTTAAATTGTTTACAGTGACATGCCTATTGTCTATGGTACCTATTTATTATTTTAAGTTTTATAGAATTTTCAATGGTAAGCCTCAGCATCATAAAGAAGGAAAATTATTATTGCTATTTAATGGGAAAGATAACAGCAACGAGAAGTTTGAAATATTTGGCAAAATTAAAAGTGATAAAATAATATCATTAATTTATGGAAATTTTACCTCAATATTTTTAATTAATTTTGGAATTAATTGTTATTTATTAGTATTTTTATATTTTAATTATAACTCTCACTCAATATTATTTTATAATTTATAGTAAAAGTTAATCTGTTTGCTTAATTTATAATACACCTTTCCCTTTCCATAAATTAAATGTTCAATGATGAGTATAATAATGCTATATAACTAATCCTAAATCCGAAAATAAATTTTAGTCTTAAAATTTTAGCTTATAAAATTGTCTTAATTTAACTATTTGGTAAATATATTTTTAATTAAAAAATTAAAAATAGTTTTTGTGTGTAAAATTTGAAATTATTTAATAATCCTCAATGTTTTAAAATGCTTGACAAATCAAGTCAGAAGAGGAATTTATATAATAGTTTTATATTTTTTAATAATTATTATTTATATATGGAAGGGAAGAGTTGGTTCTTTTTCACTAAACCTTTTAAATGAAAATTATAACGAAAAATCATATTTTTAATCATAATTTCTATAGTTATAATAAAATAAATACAGAGATTTTATTGAAAAAATGGTATATTTTAACATCATTTTTATTGTTTATAATTATTAATTTAATTGTTAAATAATCTTCTTTAGTCATAAAATAATATGTTTAGTGTAATTTATATTTAATTCTTTATTTATAACTATCTAAGCCGTTTATACTTTCAGACTAAATGAAAATTTAATTCTTACAGATTCTTAATTAAGGTATTTGAATAAAAATAAAAATTTCTACTAATTTGTATAATTATTATTAATTAATTCTCTATCAATTATATTTGGATCTAATCTAATTTATGTTAATTGTCATATTACTTATAAGTATTTGAGTTTTATGTTTCAAATTATTAAAAGCAACTCAATCAACTGATATTAGATTAAATTGATATGAGGTGCATATATTCAATGATTGAGATGATGATTCCTTCATTATTGTTTCAACTCTAGTGTCTAAAAAGCCAAATGTATATAATTATTTAATTAAAATTAACCAAATTATTTACAAAAATTTAACATTGATATTAATAAATAAAACAATGACAGTTGAAAGGGATAAAGAAGAGTATTTTATATAAAACTACACTAATGATAAGTGCAGATCAGCATCTTATAAAATATTGAAAAATAAAATGAAACAATAATAACACCAACAAATGGATTATATTCATAAATATTTAAAAAAACAGAATTTATTTTCCATTTAGTTCATAAATATTGTAAAAAGATGTCAACATTAAGATTGATTTTTTTCCCATATAAATTTATTTCAATAAGATGAATAGAGGTTTAAAAGAGTTAAAAACATTATAATAATTAATAGATTGTAAATGCTGCAAAAAAGAAAGATAAAAAACTTGTGTTGCAGATTACAACAAATCAAGAAACATAAAATTAAATTCAGTTGCAAATAATTTATAATTTTTATCTTTTGAAATGAGTAACTATATATTTTTCTCAATTTGTAAACTTGATATTATAATACTTAATCTCAGCTTTTATATTATTATTTAGGGGTTTATTGATGAATAAATTAACTATTTGCTTAATATAAGCAAGTAAATAGTAGGTAAATATTAATGTGCATTCTTACTTACATTAATAATTTAAGATACCAGTTTAAAATATTACCATTAATGCGATGCATAAAAGTGGCAAATTCATAATTAAAATAGAAAAATGACATTATTTCTTCACTGCATTAGGCACTAATATTCAAGCAATTGATATATTACTTATTTAACTAGCACTAGACAAGCAATAATAAACTAAGGGACAGTGAAAGAAGCAACTAGTTATTGATCAAATGAGAATTATCATATCTAATTAACAATAAAAAGCGATTAAATTGCAAGTATCTGCAATGCAAAGCATATGCTTAATTTTTGAATAAAATTGAAATCATTGTAGTTAGTTGATAAAGTAAATGGGCGCATATAGGTTTGTCCAGTTTAAAGTAAGGTCAGAGTCTAGTCGCAAATGTGACGCCTTCTCGGTCTTAGTTCTTCAACTTAGAAAGAGGAAGATCTAAGAGATCATTCGAAAGAATAAACCCGTTAGCAAGTCTGTTGATCGAGTCAGGTGTTCTTCTATGTTGGTGTGCTGCCATTAACCTGCTAATTCAACTCAAATCCATTTGACAAAAGAAATGATAAAGAATATTCAAATCTCCGCATTTACTTTAATGATTTATTCAATGAAGAACGATTTAACAAGGTAATGTTCTTGACATGATATATTTTATTTGCTTTTTTGTTAGAGATGGTAATAAGAATCTTCCATTTAAGATAATTAGAATATTACAATTTAATGATTATTATAATTTATTTGTTCAGTTAATATTGTTGTTAAATTAACTTGATAAATACTCAACTAATTATACTTGATATAATTAATGAATTAGGATTATGATATGTTCAAATTAGAAGTCAAAACCTATCAGAAGAAGTTTACAGATAATAATTTTAAATTCATTTCATAAGTAAATATATTTTATTTAATAGGTTACTATTGTATATGGAATTTTTCATATATTTTAATATTCTTTCAGATATATATTTATAAATTTTGGTAATTAAATTAATTCAATAAGAGACTTATTTAAATATGAAAGATAAATTGATATTGATGACAGTCCTGAAAGATTATTTATAATCGTATAATTGCATTTGACTAACTATTAAAGTCAGTTTCATTGCAAAATTAAAAGAAAGAATTTAAAATATAGATAGATAAGCGAAAAAATATAACAATTAATTTTAAACAATTTTAAAAGGATGTCACTAAGTAAAAGATGGTTAATTGTGATATTATACAAGGAAAATATTAATAGCTTATTGTTAAGAAATCTATATATTAATATTTATGATCTCCATAGTTAATAAATATACTAGTTAATTGTTAGAATGCAAATAAATATGCCAATTTTAATATATAAAAATTATTTTAGTCAACTTCTTTAAAAAATTCGGCTATGAGGTAGTATCCTCCCCCCCTAATGTATACTTTTCTTTTTGTAGTCTGATAGAGTTTTTGACGCTGAGTAATAGTAGCAGATGAACATGGAATGTGCGAGCAATAGTTTTGGAGCTATGCCTCATCAAAGTCACTTTTTATATATAAAAATCATGATAAATTTTACAAAATTTCAAATTTTTCACAAAATTTAATTTCTCTAAAATTAACGATTTAAGCTTTTTTTAACTATATTAACAAGTTACATCTAATTCATTATAATTTTATAAAGTGATTTAAAAATCATTTTAACCTTCATTTAAGATTTTCATAAAGACTAAAAAAGTTCACTTTATAAAATTATAATGAATTAGATGTAATTTGTTAATATAGTTAAAAAAAGCTTAAATCGTTAATTTTAGAGAAATTAAATTTTGTGAAAAATTTGAAATTTTTTGTAAAATTTATAATGATTTTTATATATAAAAAGTGACTTTGATGAGGCCATAGCTCCAAAACTATTGCTCGCACATTCCATGTTCATCTGCTACTATTACTCAGCGTAAAAAACTCTATCAGACTACAAAATAAAAAGTATACATTAGGGGGGGAGGATACTACCTCATAGCCAAAAATTCTATCATATAATATTTTTCATTTCGATTAATATCTATTTCAGAGAAGTGAGGTAATATATGTCATAACTGGTAGTTTTTAATGATTTATTTATTTTAACTTTCTAGTTAAGTTTTGAGAACAGGATATTTAAAGAATAATCGTGTTTATATACATAGTATAGTAAGTTTATATTTATTATATGACAATTTATAGTTATAACATTAATTATTATAAGAATTTATATTTTATTAAATTGAATAAACTATTAAAAAATTCTTTTAAATAAGAGTTAAGGTTATTAGTTTTATCGAGTAATCTCAGCAAACTAATTTATAGCTCGAAAAATTAAATTAAAACCACAAAAATATCCACATTTTTGAATTGGATTTCTAGTAACTATCTTTGTCAAAGCAATTCCTGAAATAATTCCTGTACTTTCATAATCATCTAATATAATTAATGCATTATATTATATTATATTATTAATGGGTGTTGTAAAATAATAGTATATTTAAAACAATTTCCTAATTTAAATAATCAATAAATTTCAGCTTTTAAACCATTTGCATGTTAATTCTAAAATTATCATCTCTTGGAATTACTCATTGTCATACATTACTCTAATTAAAATTATGATAAGTTTCAAGGCTTTGTTTAATTCCCTAGAGAGATAGTAATTTTAACATTTTGATAATGTATTTCACTTTAATTATTATTATAATTATTATTATTATTATTAAATTATGTTGATTTAGTTTTATAAATTTTCAGTTGCTTTATATTTTATATAGAAAATACTCATTTTATCCAAATATTTGTCAATTAAATCTATATATCAAGTTCAAGTAGATGCCTTAGAATAACTCTGATGTTGTTTGATATAGCTTAGTTAAGTACATATCAAGATGCACTTGATAAAGCATCTATCCTTCTCGAGATGATAAGTGAGCCATTAAGCATTCAAATACATCCCATAATAAATATTTATATATAAATTTTATATATAGTAAAGAGGTTTAATCCTTTTTAAATATTGAAGAAAGCTGCCACTATTCAGTTAACGATCCTTTGTGAGCAGGAAATAGTTTCATTGGCAAGCTGCTTTTATAAACTCAAGGTATTACTATCAATTAAAAGGCATATCTATACGAAAAGGATCTTATGGACTTGATCTAACTTTGTCCTGATTAAAGACATAATCAATAAATGGTATATGATTAATTGATTTTTATCAGTTCCAATAAAATTAGCTTAGGAAAATACAATTTGATTAAGTAATTATATTTTTATTTATATTAATTAATCTCTATATTAATAAGTAATACATTTTAAACATTATTAAAATGAGATAGACAGAATTAATATTCTTATAAACTTAAAATTATAAGAAATATATATATATATATATTTTAGGAAATTTGCTTGTAAATACAAAAATAATAACTTAAGTTTGCTACATTTCTATTTAACTCTAACATACTTTAGCTATTCTATCCTCATTATCGTTTTCCTTATTTCCATTTCAATCTGAATCATCTAATAAGGCTTTTCTCCTCCTGTTCCTCTCTTTTTCCTAGTTAACACCGTTAATCATGCTTAATAAGAGCAGAGGAACTGCAAGACATAAACTATGAAGTAGAAATTGATAAAAAATAGACGGAATTATTCAGAGTAATAAAAGCGACAGATACGAGGAAGAATGGTTTAACAGTGAAATACTTTGCAAATATATATTTATAACTCCAGTAATAATCATTCATACCAATTTTGATCGGAATTTCACAATATAAATAAAAGTAATAAAATCGAGTTAATTAAATGAGAAAGTAATAACAAGTCAATTTAACGGAAAAGTAAAATATTGCTCTATATTTTGCTTATAAGTTTAGATTATTAGAGTGGTCATCACTCGTTTATCTCAAGAATATTTTTAATTTAAAAGATTATGTGTTAGCAAATTACCTTTTTATGTAACAAATAGAAGTTAAGTGGGGTGTCCTTTATTCAAAACAAGAACAATAAAATTTTTTTTAAAATACATAAAGGAACAGAGTAAATAATATATTAAAACATTTAAACAATTAAATAGCAAAATATTTTGGAAAATTAATTAAATTATTAAAAAGTTAAAAAAAGACTAAATATATAACAAGTTAATTATTATTCATTGTAAAATTACACGTTTTAAATACTTGTTTAATTAAAGACACTAAAGAAATAAGATTTAATTTGACTATGTTGTGTATTAATATTTTTAAATTCATTGTAAATAATATTAATTCTCAAATTATAAACAATAAAATAATTAAATTTACAAAATGCTCTATTATAAGATTCCCAAGAATGCATTGTTTATTAGTTATTATAAAGCGCAACTTAAATTCTATCAATTTTATCATTGATCTTAATACTCTGGCAAAGAATTATGGTTAGTGCTTTTAAAAGTATTCGAAGACTTATATTTTGTAGTATTATTATAACCTTCTGTAGTTGTTAAATTATGAAATTTTATTATGATAATTTATATTTGTAAAAAAAAGTATAATGATATTGATTAATATTAAGAATAATATAAAATAATAAAATAAGACGAGGAACTATAACTAAGATATAAACAATTAAGAAGTCGTTGTCCTTCACCAAGCTAGCCATCTGCAAAATGATTTCACTGATGTGGCTCCATTGAAATTCAGTAGCTTTAGTTATAAAAGATAATTAATTCGAAGCGTACACAAACGAGTGGAGGATGAAGTGCTTCAACTAAAACATCCTGTAGGCTAATGCAGATATTTTTTTATTTTTCCACTACCAGATTTATTCAGTGGCTGACTTTTCAAAAAGCACTTGATCCTCATCTTCCTTGATTTATTGCCAGAAGTGAGTATGCTTCGTTATTGGAAAGTGGAGCCAGAATTTTAATTACCACCATTAACTTTGCTTACTCCTAAGTTATTTTAATAAGCCAGAGCACGGAATTATACTCAAATAAAATTTAAGAATATATTATAAAATAATTATTACTCAAATCAATTACTATATTAGATAATTATAATATATTTTTTATACTTGATATTTATAGTTTTAATAGATAATTTATCATGCCATAATTAGTTTACTTTAAATTCTAAAAGAAAACTGTTAGCATAAATGGAATACTCTTTGGAAAAATGAACTTATGCCATTAAAAAACTATTAAATGGATTGCTTAACTGCTTCGAATATACTATCTGAGGAAATACCATCTTTAAACAGCACAACAGATGCATTCTAGTGGTAGATTTTTTAATTTCATCTTATGTATTTATATAAAAAGGCTTAAATGAAAGATTATTTCTCTGTTTTATATATTAGAATAGCTGCAGTCCAAGTTTTTTGGTATTGTCTATCATCATCTCATCATCTCTAATTACATCATGAATTTACCACTTGGTTTTCTAACCTCAAATATGGGAAAGAATTATCTCGCTCTCAGATTAATATTTATTCTTCTTGTAAATGTTAGCAAATAACTACGCGTTATATTTCATAGGATGCTTTCAATTATTTTATGATGATTGTTTTTTTATAAGATAAAGGGAGAAAACTAAGGAATGATTTGTGAGTGATCATTAAAGATGATAACTGTAGCATCTGTAAAGTATGCATCTGATTGAAAAGGAGGAAACCGGACAGATAAGAGCAATTTTATTAAATAAGAGGACTTGTAAGTCATTAAGTAGGACATTATATAATATTCAAAAAAAATTATAATCAAGAGAGTATGTGATATCAAAAATATGATTAAAAAAATTTAATAATCAATATAATTTCAATAAATTTTCATGTTAATTTAAAAAATATTAAAATATGTATTAAAAGTATAACTTTCTAATTGAAATTAAATAATCTATAATCAAGAATATTGTCTGAGAAAATTGAAGATATAGTTTAAAAATGAATATTAGATACACTACTAATTGTTTAATTGAAAAAAAAATATGAAATATTATTCTACTATGATGTTAATCCAAATAATATATGATTTTATTAAAAAATGTGCTAAAGAGTTCGAACAAAATATATTCTAAGCTCTTAATTAAAACTAGGATAAATTAATGATTAAAAATTAAATTAAATTAAATTAAAAAAAATATACAATCTAAAATACAAACAAGAAATTTAATTAATTAAGAAAGATATTCAAAATATAAGTTCATTTAAAATAATAACAATTATGTAAAAAGATTAAAATAAAAATTTAAGTCTTAGATAATGAGGTTGTTACTATTTTCGATAAAATACATAAAAATTAGGTAAATTGGTATAAGTGCAAAATAAGATTAAGAAACATTAAATATAATCATGTTTAATATATAATAGATTAGACATAAATATTGTTTGAATTTTATATATCTTTAAATTAAACAAAGAATTGAGCATGGCTAATAGATTCCCCATGGTGAAAATCTTTTTTGAAATTAAGGTGGTTGTATTAATTAGATTAATAATTGAGAATGCTTTTATTTTAATAGTAAATAATACATTCAAATACTATTTAGTAATCTTATTAGGAGGATTGAAGAGCAAAATAAAGATCTCAATAAAATTGGGATGTTTAAAAAAGAATAGAATTTACTTAATTTTAAATTATTTCCTCTTATTTGCTTACTATTTTTGACTTAGGATCAGTAGAAGCAATTGAATCTCAGATTTGTGACAAAGGCATATTCATTTAAGATTTTGCAAAGATTATTAATGAGATGAAATCCAAGATTTCTAATTATAAATACTACAAGATTCGAAAAAATCTCCTTGAAAATTCTAAAATCCTTAAGAGAATTCTCAGATCTAAAAGCACGTTTAAATATGAAAAGAATGAGCAGGATTCTAAGCTATGCTGATAAATACTCACTTAAGAATAACTTGAATATATAATTTCAGATAATAGCTTGCAATAAATTAATAAGTCTCTCAGAGAACGCGCAATCTTGTTTCACAGACAATTCCCAGAATCCAGGATTAGCTATTGTAGAAATTCATTTAAATTTGGAAAATTAAATATAAATAAATTTAATACAAATAAAAATCGTGGCAGTTAAAGTTGGGCAATTTAAACGATCTAGGGCTCACTCGATAGAGAATTCAAAATAAGTTGGACTTTACTATTGGCGTACTATTTTATCGCATCCTGGAGCGAGATAATTTGAGTTTAATTAAATGCATCTAAATTCATTAAATTATACTCCAACATTAAAGTGAAGTTATCTCGCTCCAGGGATGAGATAAAATGGTACGTCTAGTAAAGTCCAGCTTATTTTGAATTCTCTATCGAATGAGCCTTAGATCGTTTAAATTGGCCAACTTTAACTGCTACGATTTTGATTTTAATTAAATTTAATTATATTTAATTTTCCAAATTTAAATGTATTTCTACAATACTCTCAAATACTTAAAATTTATGGTAGGTTTGGGATCAAGTACAAAACTATAATATAAGTTAAAAGGACTGATAGCATGAATTAAACTAAACTACATAATCTTCTCTGCGAAATGAAAGCAAAGGTTTGCATGGAAAAAACCTTGGGATCTAAGATAATATTTGTAGATGAGGCAATATTCTCACCTTAGACTTAGTTAAAACGTTCTAGGGCTGTAACATACAAGCATCCTTTTGTAAAGGATCGGAGATCAGAGATGCAATCATATGCTCTAATCGCTGGAGTAGCTTAAGATCAGGCGCTTGTCCATTTCAAGATTCACAAAAGATCAGTGCGTAACCTAGAATTCATTCAATTCCTTGGAGAGATAAAGAAGATGTTTCCAAATCAGAGAATCGCAATTTTCATGGATAATCTCTCGGTTCATAGAAGTAGAGCAACACGATCCTACCTTGATGAGCTTGGATTAATCCTAATCTTCAATGTTCCATATTCACCTTAATTTAATGAGATTGAAAGCACATTCTTCACGATAAAGCAGAATTACAAGAAGGAGATTCTCAGGAGATTGACTGAGAATGGACGGATGAACCAAAAGGAATGTGTAAGAATTTCTATTTGTTAAGTTAGAAAAGTTGTGATATAAAATTAAGTTAAATAAGGGTTGGAGTTTATGCTTAGGATATAATGATTTAAATAAATTAACATTATTCAGTTTTAGTCCATTGAATTCTTTGTGGGGGTCCGCTCTTAAAAGTTTATGATTTGCAAAGATCCATCTGCTAATCTTTTGCGTTTTGTCAAATTCCTTGATTCTTCATTTATGAATGGGTTCTATCGAATCTGAACAGTCAATCTCAATTCGATTTCAAAGGATTTGTTTTAGGATTCGTGGCTCCCCAATCTTGCTTTCTTCTTCATCAGGAAAATTCCTGTCCCAGGTTTTCCTAAAAGTGTTAATTTAAAGAATAGTTACTCAAGACAAATGGATGCTTAATAAATTAGTCGAACCAATCATTTATAATCTCGATCCCATTTGCTTCCTCGGATTCGGGTGTTGACGCCGTGTTCTCCCACACTCACCTCTGTGCTCACTGTGTCGGCCTGCTCTCCCATATTTTTCAGGGTGTCGCGAGCTCTCCCTTTAACTCATAACTTTTCTTACTAAAATTTTTTACACAATTTATAATATTTTTTATACAATTTATTATAATGTTAATTTTTTTAATATAGTAGCTCTATAACAATTTTCATAAAATTTTTATAAAAATTTAACTATTTTGTTTGTAATTGTCAAAACTTGAATATAATAGTTGAAATATTATTAACTTTATCAAACTTTAATAGTTCTAATTTATTATATTTTTAATCAATTTTAACATTATTGATAAACTATAATAAAGATTTAACAATTTATTATTTTTTCAATATACTTATATAAGAAAGAAATTTATACTTATAAAATATAATAAAATGAAAATAATTAAATTTTTATGAAATTTGGTGAAAATTGTTATAGAACTACAATATTAAAAAAATTAACATTATAATAAATTGTATAAAAAATATTATAAATTGTGTAAAAAATTTTAGTAAAAAAAGTTATGAGTTAAAGGGAGAGCTCGCCGACACCCTGAAAAATATGGGAGAGCAGGCCGACACAGTGAGCACAGAGGTGAGTGTGGGAGAACACGGCGTCAACACCCGATTCAAAACACCAAAACCCTTTCAGTAGTCTGATTTAGTTTTTGATTTATAAAAGTAGACTATTATTGCATACTTTATTAGGGTTTTAATAGGGTTTATGTAGGGGTTTAATGTTTAAATATTAGTAATTTAAGTGAGTATATGCGAGGTTTGGGGTTTGTTTATGACAGTAAGCATATAAATTTATTGTTTAAGTTGCGTTATGGATGTGATGAATATAATGATCAACTCAAGCCTAACCTTAATTACACATCTATAGCAAGGCTACTCCATAAATCTCCTGCTACTTTTAGGTCTCACTGTCTATTAGCATTGAGTTTAAAGAGATAGTACCTTAATTCTAAGCCTAAAAGACCTCTAAAGTTTTAGCAGCATCATATTGATTATCTCATTAATGATAAGACTCTTAAATACTGGGCTCACTTCTTTCTGGCCTAGAGAGCTGTGATGTTTCATCGCCAATTTCCTGAGCTTCATATCTCTGCTTAATCGATAGCTAACATATATAAAAAGAACGGAATATCTTACAAGACAGTCAATCGCATTAAGAGAGAGATTGACTTAAATGTTCCATTTTATAAGGATAATTTAAATTATATATTTGATTAAATGCAAAGGGCTTAAGAGCATTATATAAAGTTCATGCACGCTGATGAGGCAGTATTCACTTTTAATACTTTCATATCAAGGTCTTGGTATAAGAGGTAAAGCAACATTGAAGTATATGATTAAAAGGTTTAGGTTTAAACTCATGCAATACTAGGTGGAATAAGCGAAGATAGTGGCCTAGAGACTTATGTTATCCACCCTCGCTCAATAAAGACCGAATAATACATAAAGTTCTTGTAATAACTCAGAGATAAGTACGCCGACTAAGAGATTATTCTGTTTGTAGATAACTTATCTGTCCATAAAACTAAAGACACAAGGAAAGAATATGAAAGGCTAAACATAACACCTGTATTTAATGTTCCCTACAGTCCTCAGTTCAATGGAATTGAATTATATTGGGGGTTATTGAAAGGCCACTACAAGAAACTTCTACTATATCACTTGATGCACGACTTGAAGATAGATACAGTCGATTTTATTACGAATGCTGCTAAGAGAGTATGCGATGATAAAGCTAAAGTATGCGCAAGAGAAGGGAGATTTTGTGTATATAAATAAGTTTTAGATTTAAACGAATGAATAAGTTCACATATTAAATTTGGCCGTAAAGGGATTTGGCTTCTCTTTCTTTTCTTCCTCTTATGGTTTGCTTGGGCCCATGTTTCTTTTCTGAGTGCCAGCTCCTGCATCTATTTTCATCTCGTCTGGCTTTTAGAAATCTTTGTAGAGTCCCTTGCTCAATTCATGCTTTACCTGTGATTTTCTCTCTCTGTTTAATTTGCTGCGCTCTTTCATAAAGTAAATAGCAGTGCCAGGTTTTTCTTTAAAGTTAGAAGACTAAGCTTACTAGAGATGAATGGATGCTTCTATAGTTCCTAGAGCCAGGTGTCGCTGATTTTTATTCCCTGCTTCTCTTTTTCTTCAGGAGAGATGCTATAGCGTTTCTTATGAGCTTCTTAAATTACTTCATTTAAGTACTCAGACTTCAGAGGTCCAAGGACACCAAAGAAGAAATTTCTCTCTGGCAACTTATAAGAGAGTTGCAGCTTTGATGGAAGGTAGAGAGCAACATCTGGATCATTCATAGCATCATCATAGAGGTTTTTTACTGAGATTTCAGGGTAGTTAGGTATCTCGATCATTCTGATTTCATTAGACTTAAAAGCTTTTTTCTCTTCACTTAGCAATGCCTTTAAGAATGATATTTTTGTTCCCTCCTGTGTTGGAAAGAACAATCTAACTATAGTTAATAAGTTAGTTATTAATAATAACTTACCTTGCTATACCAAGTATCTGTAAAGATCTTCTTTACTTCTGAATTTTCCTATTAAATCTTGAGATTAAATTCTCTTCATTGCATCATTCATAGATTCCATCTTGCTTCAAGTTTCTATAAATGTTTATGAAATTTAAAATTATGGATATCCATTCTGAACTTAATAAAATTTTACTACTAAATAGGGAGATCCACTTGGAGGTCAAACTGAATAAGATAGGAAGATAAAGATGGAGGAACTTTCTCCAAGTTTCAAAGTTTGACTTCCATTTTTATCAACTTTCTCCATTAAATTGCTCCTATAATAATTAATTTAATTAGGTGGTGCTCCTAATTTATTTAAAACTTAATTAGAAGGTTAAATTAAAGTTCAAAACTGGTACATTAAAAAATTAAATTTTAAAACTTCCCCTCCTAAATTTACAAGAAAAGATTTAGGAGCTCCACCTGACATAATAAAAACTTATTTAGGTGCTAATTAATGTATAAAATGGATGAATTAATCTAAATATTATCCCTAAAGTATAGAGAAAAATAACAATTGTCCTTCACTCTATTATCAGTAGATCTTTAAAAATCTTAGAGACTATGGTCTTACTTGTATATACATTCAGAAAATAAATAACTTATATAATTATTAATCGAATTTATAAAATGAAGGGCAATTTCTTAAAAAAGTGGCATTTCTGACATTAGCTAGCAAAAACTTTTATTCATGAATGAAAAAGAATTTAGACATGCTGCGATACCTCCACCAAATATGATCATTATATTCTTGTACCTTAGGTCTCAAACTTTGAATAGCGTCCAATTAATAAATAGAGATGCAGAGTTAAGAGATTTAGTGGGAAGCCCCAATAAAAATGGTTGAAGTGTAGGAAGAGAAAAAAGTAAGAAATGTAGAACATTTTTGTGAAGTGTGTGAGAAGAACTTCACCTATAAATCTGCTTTCGAAAGTCATATTTTAGAGCACCACTCGAACAAGCCCAAGCTTTATCTAAAGCACGATAAGATTGATGGAAATTATTCTGCCCTTACTGTAATAAACATCATAAACACTCTAGAGATATCAAGGTTCACTTTGAAAAACATCAAGGCAAGAAGTTTGAAGTTTTAGATCCTGAGACCGGTGAGGCCTTTCTTTAAAAGATAAAACTAAGAGACCCCTTAGAGTAACTGGAGAAACAAGTTAAGAGATAGAATAAGCTCATCAAAGCAGTAAGAAACCTCCCTGCCTCTGAAATAGTAAAAACGCTTTTAAGATGTAAGCTTGGAAATTAACAATATTAAATATAATTGATCTTAAAGAGTGCAATGAAAGTTATCTTACTCTAGAGGACAAGTTTGATAAAAAGATAATAACTGACAAGCAGTTTGCATACAAGATATATCAATTCAACTACTTCAGATGTGATGACAAGTTTCATATGGAATTTGTTTATGAATATCAAGTACTAACTAAGGCAAGAAGTTAAGATATCAGGTATATAATTTAGCTAGATGCAATTTCGCTTGGTCAAACTGATGTAGCTTTTCGCCTGCCTCTGCCAAATGACATTTAGAGATTATATCTAAGATTAAAGGATTCCAAAGTTGCTCAATCTTATTCTTACAATTTTTTGCAAAACCATTAAAGAATTGCACTCTTGAGTTTATGTGCAGCCTGAAAAAATTATTCTCAATTTTTCAACTCTCAGAGTAGTAATAATAGATTTCAATAGGTCTTATATCCTCAAGGATATTTTCGAGATAGGGAAGATTGGAGAGATGAAGATATCAAGTGGGATATTTGGGTGCTCTTGCAGCAATAATTATTGAATGCAACATGCCAAGAAACGAACACTTTAGCTGTAAAGGAGAAAAAGATTCAAAGAAAAGAATACAGTATCTAGAAAGAAATAAGATTAAAGGAAAATTAAAAGATATGACAGAGCAGATAATCTTAATACCAAACCACAGAGCAGTACAAACAATAGACTAAACGATCAACTGGATAGGATATATGAAATTTAGAAAGTTAGCACATGATACCAAGGTACTGATTGAATGAATACTTATTAAAAAAACTGCTCTAATACACTTAAATTACTAATATTAAAACATTAAACCCTACATAAACCCTATTAAAACCCTAATAAAGTATGCACTAATAGTCTACTTTTATCAATCAAACTAATGAAAGGGTTTTGGGGTTTTGATTGTAAGTAAGAGACTCTAGTTATTCTTTAAAATGTTAAAAGCAATTCTAAGGAAGAAAAAATACAGAAAACCAATAATCAAGAAGAAAGTGAGTCAATGGTCAAGAAGTGATGAAATTTATATAAAAAAGTTTGAAGTAAAATTAACTCTAAAAGTGTACATTTTCGAGTGTTTATTAGATCTTACTTACTATTACAAATATTTAATTATTTATCAAAAGATTATAAATTACAAATTGATTATTAAAATAATTTGATTAATAGATTACCTTTTTAATTCATCATCTCGTTTTTACATATCTATGATAAAATATAATTTAAGATTCTTCAAACTTGCTTTGTAAACTATCTCTCATCTTGTTTTAAATGAGTTTTTTATATTAATTAACATCTTTTTATGCCAATACATGTCTTTTTCCAACTTAATATTTATTTATATGGCTTTTTCTATTGTAATGATATTTTCTGCCTGGTATTAACTAAATAAACGTTTTTTTTCAGTTAAATTTTACTAATTTACTGAATATTTATTACTTACTTAAAAAACGACAATTGTCTTTTTCATAAAATGCATAATATTTGAGAAAAAATAGTAAAAGTTAAATTAAACCACCATATATACCAACTCATAAGTTTATATTGTTAAATTAAACTGTTTTTAGCTAAAAAAGAAAATGATGCTTTGTAGAATAAAATATCTAATATTATTTTTATAAAAGAACTTTAAAATTATATTATATAAGTCTTAATCTCCAATAAAAAAACATCATTCTTTAGTATAAATTTATTTTAAAAGGTAGTATAATTATACTAAAATATAAGATTTATTAAGGTATTGACAACCGGAGGTCACAGATGACGTCTGGAGGTCAGAGTTGACGTCTGGATGTCACAGATGACGCCTGGAAGTCACAGGTGATGTCTGTATGTCACAGATGAAGTCAGGAGGTCACATTATGAAAAATATGGAAATTTTAATGTAATAAAAGTGCGAAGCACTATAAAGATTATTTTAGTAACTTTTTCTTCAAAGTTCTAGGGGTGCAATCCTTGTTGAATGGGGTCACAATAAGTGGAACACCTTGTTCCCAAAAAATGAAAAAAAATAATAACAGGGTTCCATAGGGCGATCTGTAGCCCCTCTGGAAGTTCGGAGGCAATATCTCAGGAAAAAATTTATGATAATAAATAATTTTAAATTATATGGATGAAACTTTGTTGACCTATTCATCTTCGAATTATTCTTACCTATCCTGAAAATGTTTTATCAATAATTATGGGAAGTAGATTTAATCCATTAAGTGACATAAAGATGCAAGATTTGTGCAGTAAAAAAACAGAACAATATAAACTCTAGAAAAACTAGTAATTTAACATATAGCATAAGACAGTAATGAATAATAACGACTGGCAATCGTATGTTGAGATAAATAGGGAAGAATTAGACATATATAATGAAGAATATATTCACGAATCAATGGAAACATTTTACGAGACATGATACACTCAACTCTAATTGAAGAAGTATGGGCAGAACTTAATTATTGGATCAATCATTTAAAGAACATAATGACCAGCTAACCAGACATAATTGAAGATTTATAATACGATGGATTGTAGCGAAGAAATCTTAAAAATGTAAAAACATTATAGTTTTATGAGTTAATAAACAATATATATATATTCATATTTGCGAATTAAAAATAATGCAGATATTTAATTATTTACGATTAAACAAATATATTTGATTTTATACACAAATTTAAAGTTTTGTTTTAGAATTTGCGATTGAACCTCTACAAGGGCTGGCACCCACTTAATCCTTTCTATTATTTGTTTCGTATTGGTTGTGAACAAGGGGTTCAACCCATTCTGATCCTGGTTAACTAGGGGTTGCGACAAGTGCTTCACAAATTTATTACAAATAATTTTCATATTTATTATAATGTGACCTCCTGACGTCATCTGTGACCTCCGGAAGTCATCTGTGACTTGCCTACATCAATACCCGATTTATTATTATAATTCTATAGTTTTTTAAGTTTTACTATTAAATTAAAAAATGTAAATTTGTAAAAATGCTCAAAATATGAATGCTCAATTAAATCTTTTGAGTTTAATTGATTGTCTTTGGTAATTTATTCATTTTATTTAATATGAAAAATCTATAAAAAAATGAAAAGATAACTTTAAATTTTCCCTCCACTTTTTTACTATCTTCAACTCTATGATTATTGTAAACATATTTAAAACTATGCATCATCATTATTTAGTTTCTTTTATTAGCAGATAAGCTTCAAAATCATACAATTTGTAATGGTAATTATAAAATAAAAAATTAAAATAATTATCATAACCAAGAATGTAAACTTAATAAATATAATTAAGACAGTAACAATAAACTGGGTAAATCATTAATTATTTATATATAAAAATAAAAAAAACATTTTATTTGTTACTAACTGTATTATTATAAATCACATTTAATATTATGTTCATCAAACTAAATGATTTTATAGTGACATTAAAAATGTACATCCAATTAATTCTTATTGAAATTCTAAACTTTTTTTAATGTAATAAGCCAACTAAATGTCATTATTATCGATAAAATACGAAACAATCGGAAATTATAAACTTAAAAATACAAATACTTGTCATAAATAATAAATCAAATAAATAAATCACATCTTTAATTAAAAAAATGTAGAAAATGGAATGCCAAAATGATAATATTTCTAAAAGTTATAAATCTGAGTGATTTGAATTAATTATCTTATTATTTTTTAATTTTATTTCTCTGATTAGTTTCTTTTTGAGCGAAGACTTAATGATGAGTTTCATTTCAAACTTAGAATACTGGTATATATAACTATTCAAAAATATTTTAAAAATTCAAGTCATTAAAACTTTCTCCCAAATGAAATGCCAAAATAACAATTATATAAAATGATCATAATTCTAGAAATAGTATTTATTAAAGATGAAGACTTAAAGCAGTTATGAAAGTTATGTTTAGAATTAATTACATTTGCATGTCAAAAAATGCACAAGTAACTTGTAGGAGTAGAGAGATTTTGAAAGTTAATTATTGAACTAAAACCCATATTATTTTTTAATCTTAAAATTTTTAATGCTTTCTGTTATCTTGATTATTAATTACTATTTTTGATTTTGAAAAATTCGCGATCGACAAATAATATATTATCAAAAAATGAAGATGATGATATATATATATATATATAGAAATTTTATTAACGATTTTAACATCTTTTTTTAACTAACTTTTATATATTTTATTATAGATTTATTATAAATATGTTCACCTTTTTCTCATATTAGTTACTGAAAGTTATTTTTATATGATAAAAGAAGTAAAAGTAATTCAAAATAAATGTTCAATATATATAAGCATTAACAAAAGATGCTTAGATGAAACATAATGAAAATAGCATCTTATTCAAGTTTAAAAATTAAAATAAAGTGTATCAAACTAATATAATATAAATTTGGTTATAAAGGAGATTGACAAATTTAAAAGAAACTTTAAAATAAGCAGCATCAAAATGATTAAGTAAAGCGCCTTTTATTAATTAGGAGCACTTAAAAATAACTCAAAATTCTTAAAATATATTGGGCAATACCCATAATATAATCAATAACTTTGGATAGTTCATTGCGACTAAAACACTATCAATAATAAAAGAATTTAGCAGAAAATATTATAGATATTTTTGGCATATTAATCTTAATTTATGTTTCACTTCTTTACTATAAATTTCAATAGTAAATATACTTTCAAGGCGGGATTCTAAGTCAATTATCTTTAAAATTGGATCGTAAAAGCGTCAATTTTTACCACTTTTTTATTGATTTCAGTCACTTTTATGTTCTTAAACCTATCATCATTTTTATTTGCTTCTTTGTCTCAGCCCTAAAAAAATCAAGAAGATCTTTTTATGTTATTTTTAGTGGAAAAATTTCCTATTTTTTCATGAATTAACACAAAACTTTAATTATGCTTTTTTAAAATGTATGCGTAATGTTGATTTGGAAGGTAAATTTTATTGTTATCTTTACATAAATGGTTTAATTAAAACTTAATGGCGGATTGTTTGACCTATTCATAAATTTCCTCTTTTAATGACTTCATTAATAATTTGTATTTGAATATCAATTATATTCTCATCATAATGATCACAGGTAAGCTCCCACAAAGATAGCGTTTCTTGTCACTACTATTTTAGGTTGCTAAATATTTATTTTTATTGTCTTAGTCCAAGTAATGCCGCTCTTCTTAATGGTAAGCTCTTTTTTTATTCCCTAATAGCCTCTTATTTTATAATGATAAATTACAGGCAGAAATTTATTAATAATATAATTTAAAGAGATTGTCTAAATCAAGTTAGAACTATATTAATAGGTAAACTTAAGTAACATTTTCAACTTAATTTCTCCTTATTAATTTTAAACCTTAAAATTGCACTCCTTTAAAGCCGAACTTAATTTGGAGGACGGCCATCTATATTTATATTATGCATTGATAGATAGAAAAGAGGTTCTTGTATTGATATTTTCATTAGCCACAATATAACTCAATTCCATTGCATTGAGGAATGGAAGGAACATTTAATACAAATATTATGATTAACAATCACATTCCTTTCTTAAGCCTTTTATTTGATGAACTTATAGTTTTCTTCAAACAATTTTTTTTCAAAGATATTGAAGAACTTTTTGTATTATTCAACCTACAAAGAATAAGGGTAAATGATATTATTATTGTGCCCATTATTTTAATTTATTCAACTACAAATCGAATGAGTTTGAATCATTATTTTTACTTGTATACTTATTTATTGTACTTATTTTAATTAGAAATAAAGCTATTGAACATAAATACAGCTTAATCAGTAGATATAAACCTGATGTTATTAGTAGAGGCTTTCTGCATTCAATAAAAATTTATAAAATTAAAAATAGTCTTATAAATTAAAAAGGCAAAGTTAATCAACCTTTTAATACGATTTACTGTCTTTTCAAATATTTAATTCTTTTTATATATTTTAGTTACGGTTTAATAAGTGATGATATTAGCCATGAATCTTCTAGGGCAAGAGTCAAATTAGCCTTATATTTAAGTGTCTTATCATAGATAAGATAATCAATATTAGAAAGATAGAATTTCAAGGGTCTCTAATTTAATCGCTATCTCTTTTAACTCAACTTATTGACAGGGATTTTTAACAGCAATTATAATTTATGAAGCAGTCTTGCTATAGAGGCGTAATTATGAACAAGTTTGAGAGTGCACTATAATAAACACTTCAATTTAGCAACTTAAACATTAAATCTATATACCTACTGTAATAAAACGAACCAAACCTAACCTCGCAACAAGTATTAAAATTTTCCCCCATATAATTAAAACTTTGTTTTGAAATAATTCATTTATTTATCTTTTCTATTAATTCTGAAAAGTTTTTAGTAAAAGATATTAAGTTTTTATATTATATCTTATGATTCTTCCTTTCAGTATTATTTTAGAATTATATGGATTATTCTTTCGCAGGATTCAAATTACATGAACATTAAAGTCCTATTAAAAATTAAGAGCTGTTATAATTGTCTTTCAATTGAGATGTATTTAATAATGCTTAATATTATATCAATTAACTTCTATTTAATTTCTCAATTGATAACTTAATCAAAACCCCTTAGCTTCTTCATTAATTTGATTAAGTTTTTGATTTATTAAAAACTAGAAACTTAATTAATAAAATATTAGGTCTTATAAAGAGGTTATAATTCAAATTTATGAAATTTAAGTGTAGTTATATTGAAGTTTAAAAGTAGTTTTATAATTAAAATGAACCATGATTTTCAATTTATTTTGTAATAAGATTATATAGCTTGATAAAATTTATTATTTAACGAATAAAATTAAAATTATATTTGTTTTCTTTTATTTAGTTTTAGGTTATACATTTCAATTTTTAAGCTATTGTAGTTTAAAGCCTTATTTTCTGATTATTTTGTAAGAAAATATATCATTAAGTGTCAATTTTAGTCTCGGGAGAATACCAAAAATTTATAAATTAATTGCATACTGAATAATGTCATTAAGATCTCAAAATTAACAATTGCAAACTACTTAAAGAAATAATCTGCTATCTTCAATTTAAATTGTATGATTCATTACTCTTCTCCTAAATCATAGATTCTTATAAATTATTATAAATTATAATATATCATTCGATAATAATTAGTTATATTAGTTGTAATAAGATAGACATTTTCTCTTTTTAAATTTTAATAGTAAAATATGAATTTTAGATATTCTTATATTGCATAAATGATATGTTTAAAATTGCTAATGATCAATTATATAAAGTGTTTAAGTTCTAATTAATCTTAGAATTATAAAAATATATTAATTTCAACTATTCAATCGGTAAAACTTAAGACAATTTATGCAAAAATAATTTCATAATAAATATTATTTTCATTCGCAAGAATGCTTAATATTCTTAAAGTTCTTTTAATAGTAGCGTAAATAAAATAAAAACTTTACTACTTTGATTATTGTTACTTGTTACTATTGAAATTCAACACTAATTTTTAATATTATAGTTTTTAATTTTATATACCAATGCCTTACTTTTATTGGTAGTTTATCACTATCTGGGTATCTTAAGAATGAAAAAGAAATAAATGCAAACCTATTTATATAAACAGCATAATTAAAACGTAAATAATGTAGGATAATATTAATAAAATTAACCAATCTATATTATGCTTCAAGTCAGCAATATATAAAAATAGTATAAATACAGATGTAATTGACAAAAAGCAATATCATTGATATAATTAAGCACTTTCAATGATAAATATAATATTAGCTATTTTTTGGGAAGAATTTATTTACAGCATGACAAATTTCAATTTAATTTTATATATATATATAATAAACCATGCTTAATTCACTCAAAAGTAATAAAATATATCATAAAATATTGAATAAAATCTTAATGAATAGTTGTAAACAAATCAAATTAATTATTATAAAATAAAACTATTCTTAATGATTTATTTTAATTAAATAACATAAAATCAATGATATTATTATTAGATTGGTTCAAGGAAATAATAGTATTTTATCATAGAATTATAATGAATAAAACAAATTTCTGAATTTTTCTCACAATTAAGATGTAATTTATTAATGATTAAAAAGTAATACAACAAAATACAATACTAAGATTTAATGTAAAATAGATAAATATAAAATAATATTTAAAATCATATTCTCTTTTTATTTCATTATTTACCAAATTATTATTAAAAATGCTTAGATATGTAAAAGTTTTATTATTAAATTTTATATTTTCAATAAATTTAATTAAAACTGAAAATTAAAGCCAAATTTAAAGATTTGAATTGACTATTAGCTTATTCTGACATTACAAAACCTTTAATTGAAAATAATACGTTTTATCATTTGGTATTTTATGCCCCCCTCTTTCATTGTATGTTAATTAAATTTATCCAATTAATGATTAATATCTTAAAAATATTTAAATCATAGCACCATTTCACGGAAGAAAAAATCATCGATAATAATATATTATTTATAGAACTAATTGCTTAGATATAAAACTTAATCAAAGAATGAAAACCTGTGTTTTAAATTAAAATAACTTCTAAGTTTTAAGTAAACCTTGTAATTTTTAAGATATCGATTAAAATTTGCTCATAGTGTTATGTTAATTTTTAGATTCTTGGTGAACATCAAAAGCAATTTCTTTTTGAGAGACTGCCTGCTATTATGTTTTCTCCATTAACATCTTTGCTTAGGTTAACTCTGCCTACTTTGATATTATTGTTATATATGTTAGAGTCATCGATGTATGTGGCTTAAATGTATAAGAGAAGTTCATTAATCAAAGACTGTCAATGTGGCTATCTTCTTTTAAGTTTTCATGAAGATCTATTAGTACATTCATTTATGTTGAAGAAGGAAGAGTCTCATGATACTAAAGTAGAGCATTTGAGGATCTTCTAAAATCTTCCAAGTCTCTACTGTTTTATACGCTGTAACTTACTCTTTAACCACAAAAATCAAATAAATATTATATAAAGAAGCTAGTCAATTAAATGGACTATATTTGTCTTTGCTCTTCATTTACTTCAATAGCTTATAAAGCAAAAGTATTCCATATAGTTTATTTTAAATTGAAAAATACTATTTGATAATTTCGATTATGATTAGAAGTACTTAGCTTTCTTCAGTTTCATGCTGGATATCAGTGAGCAGTTTAAGAGGTCGTTCCACTATATTGAGAGATCTTCTTCATCGTTGTTTATAATATAAATCTGAATTGATTTAAAAAACATTACAACAGAGAACACACTTCTTGAATTGTAAGCTTTCCTGTTAAATGATTTGTATAAGATTAAACTGGTGAATATGACAGATATATATATTTTTTCAAAGACATGCTCTTGGTTATCATATCATATTCATAGAATAGAAAGATACCAATGAATTTATATCAAATTTATATTTTCTTCAATCTTTGTTCTCATGCAAACGGGATCGATATTCGTTTCTGATACAAAATGGGCGGATGCTCATGAATTAAAGCAAGAAGACCCAGGCTTCCTAAATGATTTCTAAAAGAAGACCAAGGATTTATAGTAAAATACACTCACTATTATATTTAAATTTTGATGAATAGTTAAAATTCACAATATAATAATCTAATTAATAATAAATTGTAATATTATTGTGGTAGATAAGCTACTGTTTATTCAATAAATATTATTTTTATTGATGTCTTACCTATGTAAAAAACTTAGCAGAGTTACACGATCAAAATATAAGAAAACTGATTAATCTTGTAGATGATGTCTATTATATAAAAAATAATTATAAATAAAATTCGCTATATTTATTTATTATCTTTGACAAAATCCTTAAGGTTTTAATTTACTGTTTTTCCCATTCATGAAACACCATCAACAGACAATTCTAGTGAGGAGACATGAAAACTTGTTAGATAAAATAGACAAATTTGCTATTTGGAAGTTTATTAATAATATTTTTACTGTAATATATCAGCAATATTAATCATGCAACGTGTTATTTTAAATAACTTATTTATTAAATTTATCTCTAATATCTGAGGGTATACATATCAATAATAAAGATGTTAGTGAAGATTTATAGTAGCAGTGCTTGTTTGTTGAGTGACCTTAACCCATGAGATTGTTAGTTTTAGGTGGCGACTGTTCTTTATTACAAGATTCCTTGAGGAATTTTATAATTACTAAAGCTAAATAGCAAATTCTCTACCTCACTCTTTTTTTGTGTATTGTAGCCGCACTTGCATTTAAGTAAATGTCTCTCTCCTCTGCAGTTTTGCTTTGCCTTAACTTCACTTTGCATTTGATTCTATTTTTAATAAACTAATTGTTGTAGTGTAAGATATCAAATCTTAATAACACTTTTCTAGGATTTTATTTATTAAGACTTTAATAAGATATTAAATTATAGTTTAGTTATAAATTCAAAATACAAGAGTAAGACATATCAATTTTAGATGAAATGTTTTGGTGTGGTATACTATCACAGTTAATTATTATTTCTAGGATTAATATACTTTAATGCATTTAAACTTAATAAACTCCATTTAGATAGCATATTGAATATTTAGTTATTCTAATTTACTTATTATATTTCAAATTTATGTTATTAAAGATTAAAGTATTATCTATATTTATTCAAAATAAATTTTCTATAAACTTAACTATGAATAAATTGCAACCAACTGCTTCCTCTGTACTTTTAGCCAATTAATGGATTCTCACAAATCATGATCCAAGCTGAAGCTAACAATTGAATTCTTCTCTTTACTACTTCTTTGCAGCACTCAATGATATCGTTTTGGAAATCAGTCTAGTTAAACTCAATTGTCTTTCCCAGGAACTACTTTTTAATAGCTATGTTTTAAATCAGACATTTAAGTTTGGTCTTGTGAAATAAGGATCTTGGAGGATCTTTGGCATGAGAATAATTTGGATGTAAGATAGTTACATCCAAGATATTTAATTGTACTAGTTGGGTCTGCGGATGTTGAATATGAATTACAGGCCCTTTATTTTTCAAAATTTAATATCAATAATATTGCTAAATGAAGTAAAACATAAATAGTAAAATGTTTATACTAAAACTCTCATTTAAAAACCAAATTCAGCTAGAGAAAAATAAAATTGTAGGAATACATTTGAAATTGGGAAATTAGAATTAATTATAATTAAAATTAATAATTAATTAAAATCGTGGCAGTTAAAGTTGGCAAATTTAAACGATCTTGGGCTCATTCGATAGAGAATTTAAAATTAGCTGGACTTTGCTATTGGCGGTACAATTTTATCACATCCCTGGAGCGAGATAACTTCACTTTAATTAAACACTTTATAATTCATTAAATTGTACCCTCACATTAAAGTGGAGTTATCTCGCTCCAGGGATGCGATAAAATAGTACCGCCAATAGCAAAGTCCAGCTAATTTCAAATTCTCTATCGAATTAGCACAATATCATTCAAATTGTCTAACTTTAACATCCACGATTTTTATTTAAATTTAATTTAATTACAACTTATTTTCCCAATTTCAAATGTATTCCTACAATAACACTCAAAATTGTAAAATAAATTTCATAGCTTTATCTATTATTTTTATAATCAAATTAATATTTAAAAGAAAACAATTAATTTAATCAGTTGACGATTCTAAAGTTTGAAATTAAGTTAAAATAATTATGAAAATTCAAGTATTAAGTTTGTTATATATTTTATGAATATTTTACCGTTAAAAATATTCAAAAATAGTTGTACATTCCCCCCATAATTTTTAATAAAGGACTGAAAATTATATTTGATTAAGCATTAATTAGTAGTTTTACTATTATATTATCATTTTATGAAATGTATTAGCATCAATTAAATTAGAGATTAGATAATTTAAAAAACTACTTACAAATATATTTCTTACGAATTAGGAATTATTTATGCTTAGAATAAACCTTTAAAATTTAATAAATAAAATCATAAATATGTTTATTCTTTTTATGAGCAGCTATGAATTATTTAAATGCTCCTTGCTTTTATGATCTTTTATCTAAGTTTTAGTATTTATTTTCAGTTTACTCTGAAGCAGCTTTCTTTTTGAATGGGTGGCAGTCTTAAATTTCATCACTTTAAAGCGCTCTACTACTTCTCTGAGTTCTTCTGTTTTCATTTAATTTCCGAATTAATTTTGATAAATTGGCAGCATAGAGAAAAACGAGGTCCTTAGCTTAGTAACCTAACACTATTCTTGAAATTTCGAGGGCTCTGGGTGATGTTTTAGATTGTTGAGAACTCTTGTTTATATTCTCTCTTGACTACTATACCATTTTTTTAAAAAGAAATTACTATTAACAGCTTCATTCTCGCATATTCCACGGCAGAGAATCTAATCCCTGTTTGCCTATCTATAAAGTCAACGAACGGAATTATTTATGACTATCCTGCTTATATTTATTTATTACAATTTGATAGATAAGCAAAAACTGCTGCGGCATGTAGTTTCCAGACAATTATATGCACAAAGCATGAAAATATACAGAAATTTAATGAGGATATTTACATGCGAATAATTATTCTTTTTAAAATATAGAGAAATTTAATTTATAATTAACAAAAGTGAAAATATCTTTACTAATGTAGATATTATTTATTTATTAAGAAAGTATAATTGACAGAAATATCTCTAAAGTTTAATAAGACATAGGTCCTACATAAATGAAATGGCAGTAGTTATAGATGCCAAAAAAAAGACAAAAAATAATGGTGATGGTAGTAATAACCACAATAAAAAAGAAGAAAAGAAAAGTTTCTTATTAAGTTTGTATTTTATTTTAATTAAATTTCAATTTTGATTTATTTTATTATTATTATTATTATTATTATTATTAATTTAAGCGTTTTTTTATGCTTGCCCAAATGTTTTATGAATGTCATTATTAATCTTAAAAATTTTATATCAAGCAAAGTGATATTCAGATTTGAAGTCAAAAGTGCTAAATTATTATAAATCCACTAGTTCAAGGTTGATGAATATATTGATATTGATATTATTTTCTTGATACTTAATTCTTGAATAAATTGTTTGTTAATCATCAAAATAAAGTAAGAGGAATATATACTAAGCACAGCTCATTAAAGGTTTCTTAGGCTTTATCAGATAAATTAGATCATGTTAAAATTATAGCTTTTTGTTCAAATTTTATCAGTTGGTCAAAAATGTTAGTTATGTGAATGTCAAATGGACATTTTTATTCTAATTACTCATACTATTGGTATTATTTATTCTTAGATTATGGAGATGAATAAAGTATTCTCATATTAATTCTAAAGGAATTCTTCATGAACTAAATAAAGTTATCATAATTATCTTTAGAGCATTTAGGAATTATCATAGATTCTAGATGATTGATCTGTATTACTTAGGCTTATATTTAAAAGATTCGTTATTAAAATATTTTGAATAATTTTCCAATCAAATGTAAGAGATTTGTGAAGGGGGTCATAAACGGTTGATAATTATCTAAAAATACAGATAAAACTATGATCAAATGGGTCCTCTCATAATAGTGTGCAGCACTTAAAATAGAATAGATATTCCATTAATATGCTTAATATATTTTTCTAGTCGGGCCTCTTTTAATAAAGCGATATTTTAATAATTATATAATAACCATCTATTAAATTAATTATTTTTTTCTTTAACATTATCATGATTGGTACCATTATTTATAATTCAGTTTCTATGGTAATTGCTGAGAGAAGGGAGTTTTCATTTTTTCAACAAACCTATCTGATCAATAGGCATCGGAAAACCGTTAAATCGTTTCACTATCTTAATGGACTTCTTTACTATTTAAAATAGCAGAAAAAAGTTATTTTTCCTTACTATATGTGTGAATCCTTTATAACAATAATCTCATAGTCATTTATCTCTTCATTAATCTTCCACTTTGTCTTCTGACGTCGATAATTGAAGAGCTCCCTCGTCATCCGTTTGATAATATTTACCTACACATAGTGGGCATTATAACTTTGATAAATTTATCACCAAGAATAGTTTCTAGTGTTTTTGATTACTTTTATCTACCATAAGCTGTTACTAATGTTATCTTTAGTACATTTTGAAGGAGTTTGTTGAAGATAACGATGACAAGGCGTGTCTACTGTAGACAATGAGAAGCAAATGGAGATTATGAAAGAACATGAATGGCTTGTCTTCAAGAAGACCATCTAATTGTCTTCGATGTTCATTAACTTGACTTAGTGGAATGCGAAATTTAATTAGACTTCAAACTTAATATAATCATAAATCTTTAGGATATTTAGTAGATTCAACTCGCTCATTTTTTAAAATATATTATACAAAATTAATCAGTAAATAGATTTTAATTGATTTATTAAGATTTTAACAGAATTCGCATCTTTTATCTAAAATTCACTTTTTATATTTATTAATGAAACATTTTTCAATGGTAAAGATTATTAAATTTAAATGAACAATAATATGTTTAATTTAGTGATTTAATTCGTTGACTTTAAAGATTTAAGTATGACATGAGTGCTGTCTAGCTTATAGTGATGTGCAATTAAATACCCAAAGGTAATGATAATGAAAAAAAGTATGAATATCTCTTAAGAAGTAGCTGAGGATAAAGTTGCAACTGTAAAAGCAAGAAGAGTGTAGGAACCTGCTCAAAAAGTAATATTTTGCTATATACTGACTAAATCCAGATTTGTTTAATCTTTTGCTCTGAACTTCAAGTAAATTTCCCTCTAAATGTAAGATAAAATTGATCAGAAGTAAGTTCTATTGCTAAGTTTGGCAATATTTCAAAAATATTTTATTATTGTCAGGTTATTTTGAATTCGTCACGATGAAAAAGGCAGAGTAGATTTTATATAAAAGTCTGGAATTAAATATTTTCATTAAAGATATTTTTTTATATCAATGGTGTAGAAATTTTACAATAAATTGGGAAAAGACAAAATATATCGAATATTTTAATTCTATAAATTAAATCTAAAATATCCTTAAGAGTTAAAAAACTAATTGCTAAATCGTAATATTAATATCAAATTAATATTGAGATAAAAAAAAAGCTGTAAAACTGCATTATAATAGAAATTAATTCTTTATGTAGAATTATTGCATAAATTAAAATTAGATTATACCGTTTATTGAAATTGATTATATTTTACTAACAATTCAATTTTTTTGCGATTGTATTGTGAAAAGAAGATTAACAGCAAAACTCTAAATTATTTTATAAAATAATTATCAATCAATGGATTTATTACATGGAAAATATGAACTTATCATTATGATATTTTCATTAATAGTAATAATAGTTATCACTTCGAAGTTTCTGAGCTTCAGATCATTATATATAAATATATATGTTTATAAATATAGGATTATCTATTGTCAAAACCTTTCAGTAGTTTGATTGAGTTGTTGATTGATAAAAGTAGACTATTAGTGCATACTTTATTAGGGTTTTAATAGGGTTTATGTAGGGGTTTAATGTTTGAATTTTAGTATTTTAAGTGAGTATAACAAGTGAATTTTTAAAATATTTCACACAAACATAAACTTAGAGTCATGTAGCAGTTCTCTGAATTTTATCTTTCTAAATTGATGTGATTGTTTCTATTGTTTGTTAATTCTCTAAGCTTGGCTTGATAATAGTTGAGTATGCAAGTTCTCTGAGACCTCCATTATTTTATTTTTATCGAGATATTATTTGATTCTCTGCTTAGAATTTCTCTCACACCTGCAGCTAAAGTAATCGTTTCTAGGCATGTCACTCTCTATTATTATTACTGCTAGAGCCCAGATATCCCATTAAGTGTCTCCATCTCTCCAATGCTCTTTCTCTCTCAGGGAAATATCCAGGAGTGCCGTATACATTTCCTTATGCAGAGGCTTGCCCTCTTTTAGCTCTGTTGAAGTCAATAATATAAACTCTAAGAGGCTGAAAGTTCATCATGATGATCTCTGGCTTTAAGTCTCTATGAACATAACTAGCTTGTGAAGCTCTTCAATCCCCTCAACTATCTGCTATACTATCTAGCTAATTTATCTCTTACATCTTTTGTCAGATAAGAATTCTCTGTAAGTATTTTTAAGTAAAGGAAGCCTGAAAGCTACATGATCTTTGCCAAGTAAAATAGCATCAAGCTAGATTATATCCCTGCACTCATTTAACTTTACCTTCTAAAGAGCATAATACTCGTTAGCAAATTCCATTTAGAACTTGTCATCACCAAGGAAGTAATTGATAAAATATATTTGTAAGCATATTAGTCATCAGTAATGACTCTCTTCTCTATTTTATCTTCTAGAGTGAGATAGCTTTCTAAGCAAGAATCTAAGTCAATAATTTTTAATATGGGAATCTTCATTGCCTCTATTTTAACCATGATTTTATTGATATCAGAGATTGGAAAGTTCTTGACTGCTTTCTTCTTTTTTTCTTAATTTTATACCTCGACTCTATGAGACTCCACTGGATTCCTTGATCTTCTCTTTTAGAGGAATCTATTCCCTGTAGGTTCATGAATAAAGACAAAACTTTAATTGTGCTTTTTCTTTAAGTGCACTTTGAGGTCTCTAGTATGAGAATATGGCTTCTCACAGAACTCACAGACATACTTCCCATCTTTCTTTTAATGCTTGAGATATACCTTGGCATATCGTTGTGTATATCTCTCAAGTGTCTCTTATAAGTTGACTTGTAAGGAAAAACTTTATTGCATTCTTTGCACTAATAGTCAACTTTGGCTGATATTTATTAATGCTCTATGAAAGATTGTTTAAACTCCTCCTCAATTTGCAAAGCTTCTTTGAAAACCTCCTACTTAACTTTTATTTAAATCTCAAAGCTTGACTGATTAAAGTTGTCGTAAGTCGGCTCCACTGAGTACAAGCGTCTCTTGTCTCTACTTTTCTTGGCTGCTGGAATGATAACTTTTATTGGCTTGATCCAAGTAATGCCGCTCTTCTTATCAGGTTAGCGCTCATTTTAGTTTGCTGATATATTTTATTAAAATAATGATAAAATCTACCTTGATAAACTATTAAAGTAGAGTATAAGACACTCTGGTAGATTCTTTGCGGTAAGAAAATTAACTAACCATAAAAGACTGTAAATTTACATATTTTATGAGAATTTTAAACATTTTAGTAAATTAAAATACTCCTAATGAAGTTTTGTATCTCTAGGAGGTCCTCCAAATCAAGTTTGAACATAATTTGGAGGTAAAGTTATTAAACATTTTTAAATTTGATATGCTGCTTATTAAGTTTTAACCTTAAAATTTAACTCCTTATAAAGTTTAAACTTAATTTAGAGGACCTCCTAAAATAATTAAACATTATTAGGAGCAATTTAATGGAGATAGATTGATAAAAATGGAAATCAATCGTGAAACTTGGAGCAAGTTTTTCAATGCTTCTCCGCATATCATTTAAAGGTTGACCTCCAGTAGGTCCTCCATATTAGTAGTAAGATTTTAATAAACTTAGAATGGATATCCATAATTTTAAATTTCATTAACATTTCTAAAAAGAGGAAGAAAGATGGAGTATATGAATGATGCAATGAAGAGAATTTAATCTCAAGATTTAATAGGAAAATTTCGAAGTAAAGAAAACCTTTATAGATATTTGGTATAGCAAGGTAAGTTCTTAAGTAAGATTAATAAATCAATAATTGGATTGTTCTTGCCGACTTAGGAGGGAACTAAAATCTCATTCTTAAACTTACTGAGTGAAGAGAAAAAAGCTTTTAAGTCTAATGAAATTAGGATGATAGAGAACCAAACTACCCTGAATATCAGTGACAAACCTATATGACGATGCTATGAGTGATCCAGACGTAGCTCTCTACCTTCCATCAAAGCTACAGCTCTCTAATAAGTTGCTAGAGAGAAACTTCTTCTTTGGTGTTCTTGCAACTCTTAAACCTGAGTACTTAGATGAAGTTATTTAAGAAGCTCACAAGAAACGCTACAGTATCTCTCATGAAGAAAAAGGGAAGCAGGGTATTAAATTAAGTGACTCTTGGTTGTAGGAACAGCAGAAGCATCCATTTATATAAGTAAGATTGCCCTTCTTACTTTATAGAAAAACCTGGAGCTGCTATTTAATTGATGAAAAAAGAGCGTAGCAAATTAAACAGAGAGAGAAAGTCTCAATTAAAACATGATCTAAGCAAGAGACAGACTCTTCAAAAATGTATAAAATGCAGACAAGATGAATATAGATACAGGAGCTTGCACAAATAGAATATACATAGGTCCAAGCAAGCATTAAGAAGAAGAAAAGAAAGAGAAGCCAAATCCCTTTACGTGTTATTTAAATATGTGAACTTATTCATTCGTTTAAGTCTAAGACTTATTTATAAATAAATAATCTTCTTTATCCAGTACATACCTTTGCTTTATCATCGCTGACTATTATAGCAGCACTCTTAATAAAATCTATTGCGTCGAACTTTAAGTCGTCCATTAAGTGAAAGAGTAGTAGTTTCTTATAATGGCCTTTCAATAGCCCCAAATATAAATCGATTTCATTAAACTAATGGCTTTAAGGTAAATTAAATACAGGTGTTATGTTCAATCTTTAATATTCTTCCTTGAGTCTTTGGTTTTATCAACTGATAAGTCATCAACAAACAAAATAATTTCTTAGTCAGCGTACTTATCTCTGAGTTATTTCAAGAACTTTATATATTATTCAGTCTTTATAGAACGAGGGTGAATAACATAAGTCTCGAGGCCACTATCTTCACTTATTCCACCAAGAATAGCATGAGTTTACACCTTATCTTTTTAATCATAAGCTTCTATATTACTATTCCTCTTGTACCAAGACCTTGATATAAAGGTATTGAAAATAAATACAGCATCATCAGCGTGTATGAACTTTATATTATGCTCTTAAGACCTCTGCATTTAATCGAATATATAATTTATATTAGTCTTATAAAATAAAATGGAACATTAAAGTCAATCACTCTCTTAATGCGGTTGACTGTCTTGTAAGATATTCCGTTCTTTTTATATATGTTAGCTATCGATTAAGCAGATATGGGAAGCTCAGGAAATTGGCGATGAAACATCACAGCCCTCTAGGATAGAGAGAATTGAGCCAAGTATTTAAGAGTCTTATCATTAATAAGATCGTCAATATGATGCTGCTAAAATTTTAAGGGTCTCTTAGGCTTAGAATTAAGATGCTATCTCTTTAAATTCAATGCTAATAGACAATGAGACCTCAAAGTTGCTGGAGATTTATAAAGTAGCCTTGCTAAAGACGTATAATTCAGAACACTTGAGTTATTCACTATAATCATCACATCCATATCGCAACTTAAACAATAAATCTATATACTCACTATCATAAAATGACCCAAAACCTCGCATATACTCTTTTAAGTTACAAATATTTAAACATTAAAACCCTAATAAAGTATGCACCAATAGTCTACTTTTATCAATCAAAAACTCAAGCAAACTATTGAAAGGGTTTTGGGGTTTTGAATGTGCATAGGAAAAAGAAAGTGCCATGTTTAAGTAATTCACATCAAAATTAATTATGCAAATAGGAATTTTATGAAAACTTTCTCGAATTATCTACAATATATTCGTCTATTTTCTAGCACTCGCTGCTGATACATTATTTATATTTGCAAAACGAAGATGGTATTCTTCCTACTTTATTCGAAAAAATGCTTGGAAGAAGTGGAAGTGATAACGTATAACAATATCAAGTCTATGTAAATTAATATTTATAGCTGTGAGATAATATAGTCGATTATAAGAAAACTCTTGAAGTATAAAGCGAGTAATTTGTTGAATTTTATATTTAAATTGAATCTTAAAATTCATAATTAACTTAAAACTTCAACAACAACAAAAAAATAATATACTATCTTAAAAATCCATCCAATTTGAAAGAGTATATTTTATTGAATATAGAGGTGTTAGATTCATAAATAATTTTAAATTCTCTACAAGAAGTAAGTTGTCAACTATGTAACTTAGCATTCTATAGATTTATCAGTTTTTAAATTAATTAAAAGAAATTATATAGGAAAAATTAATTTTAAATACATAAAAAATGGCAAAAATAAATAACAACAATTCAAAATGAAAATCTAATTCGTAGTTTACAAGTACATAATTCATGGTGGAGTCAATACTCAGCAGTAATCTAATTGTGCCTTATCTAAAGTACCAAATTTTGAATATCCTGAATACAAGTAATCACATGCACATAGAGATGCTATTGTCACACTACAAAATATTTTTATAAATAGTATAAAAATTTTGTAAAAAAAATATATCTGTTAACCAACAGTTTCCAAAAGCTAAATTTTTTTCTAGCCATTGCTCATGAACAATATTTTAATGTATTATCTTGAGCACATTTTTAAGATTGATTATGATAAGAAATTTTCATGTAGGTCGGAGATTTCACGCCAAATTTCATAATTAAATTTGAAAATTGCATGAAACTTTAAAAATACTAATTTATAATTTAAAGTTATCGCAAGTACCACTTACATTTGCTTTCTAAATGTTATAGTCCGAGTTGCGCCAATCCGAAACAGAAATCAAAAGTCTTTTTAAATTAAATATATTGGAAGGTATAGAATTAGAAGTAATAAAATAATTAAAAAAAGGGATATGTAAAATTGAAAGAAAAAGTCTAAAATGAATTATAATTTCTGCAATTAATTATCTTACAGAAGGACAAATTTTATAAATTTGAATAAATATAGCTAGTATGTTATTTTTGATTCTCTACAAGATATGATGTTTTTTAGGTCATTTGGATAATTTGAAATATGAGTTTATGAAATTATAGTAACTAAAAAAGTCCAAAAAGTAAATTTAAAAATCAATATGAAATTACAGAAAATTAATTAAATTTTAATTAAATAAAAATTACGGTGTAAAATTAAAGGCCACGAATAGCACTAGAGCATGGTTTAAATTAATTATGTAAAATTGCCCAAAATTTACAAAAATTTATATACTTTTTTGGAAATTTTCTTAAATATCAAAATTCACTTTTTGCTAACTTTAATTTTCATTATTACTTTTTAGTCTCTTCTAATGATTAATAGCATCCAATTAACAGAATATTTTATTTTCCTTAATTTTATTTTTCTAATGACTTTTATTTTAAGTTTTTAAACCCTTGAAATTTGATTTAGCCTTTCAGTCCTTCTAATTATCCATTAATCTTCAAACTGAAGAGTTGATCTTAATTCTTAAATGTTCACCTACAACTAAGTATTTAATCAATAAATTATATGTTTTTTCTTGTTATTACAAAACAATTTACTGAAATTGCAAGCTTTTTTGTCTTTTACAAAGAATTGATTTTCTAGAAGTCAGTAGTATGGAATTCATACTTTATAGCAACATATTTATTAAAATATTATGTCTTGGAAGATTAAGAGAAAGTCTCCTTTGATATTTATAATACAATTTACTATTATTAATTTTACTCTAGACTAAAATTATGAGCTTGCTTTAGAAGAGCATTTAGTCAATACCTCATTAAAATTAAATTTTTAACATATAAATTCCAATAATTTAATATCTATAATAATTTATTCATTCTACAGTATATAATTGAGTATTATTTTCATATCGATAATTTAATCTTTAACTTCAATTAAACTGTTCTTCCATCCATCCTTAAATTTAATATATTAAATTAACATTATTGTAATCTTGAAGAGCTCTCAAAGCATTAATGGTTAGATTAGTTGGAAATAAAGACATAACTCACATGATAGAAGTTGGTCGATTAAAATATGTATTTATTATTATTTTAATATAAAGTTTACAGAAATAATCATGGGCTTAAGTCAAATAGATAGCTTAATTATTGTTTTTTATTTATCTTTTAGACTTTTGATGCCGTAAGTCAACGTAGAAATGTATTTTTTTAATTTTATTACAAGGAAAAATCCTATTATTTTACAGTAATAGATAGATTTTTAATCTGCAGATCAGGAGGAAAATTTCTAAAATAATGAGCAGACTTAGTCCAAATTTCTATGCTATTATTTAAGTAGAAAATATACCAATCACAATCATATTAGTTGTCAATAAACTCATATTCTTAGGAAACCTCTAGAATAAGTTCGTATTCAGTATATAATTATATAATATTTTAAGCTTTAGAAAACAAAAGATCAATATGACCATCTTGAGCTAAAAAAGGAACAAAGTACAAGCAAGTGAAACTCAAGAAGAATATTACGCTTTTTTATATTTTTTAGTTCTTTCTTTTGTGTTTAGTGTTCAAGGACTGATAGCTACTAATATCAAGAAAAAAATACTATGAAGCAAATGGACTTGATTCTCAACATTAATTAATGATTAATAAATACATAATATCTAGTTGAAATATTATTATTATTATATATTGATTTTATTATATTATTTATCAATAATTAAATGGAATATATCCATATTTTTTTAAAAAATGGTAATTTATATCTAAATCATCTGTATATTTAGCTGAATTAGCATAGATTATTTGATTTACCTTTCTTAACTATTAAGTTGAGACTTGTTCCAGTCCCACAACTTTTCCAACCAAGTGTTTCTTATATAAAATGAAGTTTTATATAAATTTATTACTGCTTTCAATATTAATTATTGCCCAATATGCTTCATAAAAATATTGATTTATTTTGCAATTATGCTATATTTGTAGAGTATTTCTATTTATTTTATAACCTACAGATATTTTGATTATTCATATAACTTGAGACAACTTAATTATTTCTGAAAAAACATATTTGATTAATATTTATTCGAATTCTAATTTGATAGAAGCAACATAATTAATAATTTAAATTGATGTTCGTTATAATTCAAAAAACTTAAATGAGTTTCTAATAAAAGAAATAATAATCAAAAAAGCTAAATTGAGATAAATAAAAATTTATTGCCTGCATGGGATTATGATGAAAAAAGGTCGCTTAAAAAATCAGTTTAGCAAGCTTAGTCTGTAAATGCTGGATTGATTAAGCCGTTCAAAAGAATTAAATTGACTCAATAATTAATTTAATACCCCTGTCTAATGGGGGGGGGGGACTCTATTATTAAATGTCACTATTTATGTGATAAAAATAATGAATATCATTGATTATAGTGTATATTTAAGGAATGAATAATATTTTTTCAATAATACCTCAATGTGTTAAGCCGAATAATATAAATATTGAATATGTCTTTTACTTAAGGGCAATTAATTAAGATCTCGATAACATTATGAGTAATATTTGCTTATCTTGAAGCTTCTCATTCACTTAACTTCATTAAAAGATTTGCGAATAATTAATTTATTTTATATATATATATATATATATACAAAAAATCAGACTGATAAAGTTTAACTTTTTGTTGCAGCAAGTAGTTTTTTTCTTATTCATAGTCTATAGTATGTTTATGAAGGCTAATATCTAATTATTCCTGACACTAACTCAAATAAGTTAAATAGTATGCCTAAATGAAATTGCTCAATCTTGATTAATGAAACTCAGTGAGATGATGTTAATTGAGAACAACGTTTTAATATTAAATTAAACTAGATCTTATTGAAAAAAATAAATGCATTGATAGAATCCATTTCGTAATTGAAGCTAATATCTGCCAAAAAAAAGATATTAAATACATTTTTTGGCAAATATTTTATTTATAATGCTGTTAAATTAGGGGATTAATAAACCAAAATTAAATGAAATTTAAATCCATAGTGCTTCACTAAATATTTATATATTAATTTCTCAAATTTATTTTTGTTTTAATATTTAACATTATATTAATTGCTAAATCAAATAAATTTGTTTAAATTGAGGCTAAACCTAAAAAACCAATATATAAAAAACATGTTGAAATACTCTAAAAAACTCTATAAATTAAACCCCCCTAGATAATCAAGTAAAAGTAGCATATGAATTTTCTAAGATTTACTTTTTTATATTTTATTTTCATATAATATAATTCCTTAAATATTCCTTTGACAATGAGTGTGAATTAGAATTGAAGAGTGTTATAAATAAAGAGTATCACTATATTGTTTTAAGTTGATTAAATAAATGTTCCAGGGACTTGAACATGATTATTAGAGTAATTTAGGAAGAAAAAAATTATGGACATAGAAAATCTCGCCTACGATGATAGGAATATATGTTTGACTTGTATACAGAGAATTAGTCAATTGATAACATATTACTATTATAAAAAAGCAACTAAAATTATTAGAATGGCTTAACTTAAATAATGATATTGATAAAAAAAACTAAATAAGTGAATTGAATTTTGATTAAAATACATACACACTGTTATGATTTAAATATATGCATTGAATTTATATATAATAGATGCAAGAACTCAATAAATGGAATTTTGTTTTATACAAGAGTAAAACCAAGGATGCATCTTGTATAAAAAATAAAAAAGCACTTTCATAACTTAATATTTTATTTATTTTTTTCAAAATTAATTGTTAGAGAGTAGATGTTGAATATATCTGATAATCGTATTGATTATTTTATAATCAGTTATTTCATTATATACAGTCTTTTGTACTTTTAAATTCTATAGTATTTTTATGTACTATATAACAAGTTAATTTAATTAAAAAATATTGTAAAAGATATTGATTATTCTGTATTTTTATTATATCACAAATCTCACTTGCTTTGTCTTTTGAATTACAGAGTCTTTGATTTTACTACCCAAATTTTGTTTGTTAAAAAAAATTTAGCTTAAATAGCAATTTTATATTTAATTATGGTGTTTGAAATTATCTTACGTTTAATTAGATGAAGCAAATCAATTGTTATTTTGAAAATATAAATGCTCGATATTCGAAAACTAAATTATTCCCAAATGATATGTGCTCTAATAAACATCAAAATATAACTAATTGCTTTCTTAGATTTGATATTAATTATAGGGTATTGACGTCACCAAGTCACAGATGACGTCAGGAGGTCACATTATAATAAATATGAAAATCATATTTAATAATTGTATGAAGAACTATAAAAAGTTATTCTAGTATCTTTTCTGGCAAAGCAGTTGTTAACCAGGATCAGAAAGGGTTGAACCCCTTGTTCACAACCAATGCGAAACAAATAATAGAAGGGGTTAAGGGGGTGCCAGTCCTCGTAGAGGTTCGGTGGCAAAGTCTAAAAACAAACTTTAAAATTGTGTATGAAACTACATGTAATCATTTGATCGTAAATAATTAAATATCAGTCATTATTATTTCGCAAATATCAATTTATATTGTATATGTACTCATAAAAGTTGAATGTTTTTTGCATTTTTAAGATTTCTTCGCTACAATCTATCGTATTAAAAATCTTCAATTATGTCTGGTTAATAGATCAAAATGTTCTTTACATGATAACCGAATAATTAAATACATCCCAAACTCCTTTAATTAGAGTTGAATGTATCATGTCTAGTCCAATGTTTCCATGAATACGAGAATATATCTTTCATTATTTATGTCTAATTCTTCTAAATTTATCCCAATATACGATTGCCAGTCGTTAGTATAAAATGCTGTCTTATGCTTTATGTTAGATAAAAAGTATTTCAAGAGTTTATCTTGTTCTGTTTTAAATTGTGAAAAACTTGCATCTTTATGTTACTTTAATCCATTTACCCTACTACCCTTAATTATCTATCAAACATTTTAAGGATGGGTAAGAATAATTAGAAGATGAGTTGGTTAAAAAGGTTACATCCATCTAATTTAAAAAACATTAATTATCATTAAAATTTTTTCCGAAATATTGCCTGTGACTTCCAGACGGCATCTGTGACCTCCTGACGTCAATACCCTAATTATAGATTTTTCATAGCATTTATACCCACATTTATATAATATCTTGTTTAGGTTTATCAACCTTATATACTTCTATAAATTATTTCTTAAATATCTACTTTGCTTTATTTTAATCTAGACCTATTTATTTAAGTTATCAATTGGTTTTTAATTAGCTTACCAAAATTATATGCTTCTATTTGAACTTATTAAATTCTGAATAAGGACCTTGTTAAAATAAATGCAATACTTTTTAGGTTATTGATAGAATGAATTGATTTATAAGAGGACTGCACCAAGTTAATAAACAATAATTTATCATATATAAACAAAATAATAATAGTAGAGATGATGAATAGTTTAGTAGATAAATATCATAAAATCCTAATGAAAATAGAACATTATGATTAAAACTCAGGCAGTGTCTTTAACTACAGGATGTAATGATTTATGATAAACAGGAAAATTAGATTGATTAGATAAATTTCAGTACTTATTAAATCCTGCTAAATTGATAGCGATTAAAGGAGAAATCACAGTTATAATTTTTGTTTATATATAATTATTACTTCTATATATTAATTTGTTTTGATTTATAACTATACTATAATCTTAACAAAGATCAACTTTTTATAATAAGATAAAACCAAACATCGCGATTCACTCTAATAATGCTACTTTATATTTTGAAATGAATTCTATTATCGATTATATTTGGTATTTGTGAAATTGACTTAACTCAATATCTATCATCCATAATATTAATGGTAAATATTATCTACTGTAAAATTGTGGAGTCTTTATTAAAGCAGATAAGCTTGTAAGCATATTTCAGAATATTTACACTTTCACAAAGATAATGCAGTCACTGCTACCAAACAGTTAAATAAGTCTTGACTATTATTGTTTTTGGTTTAAGCTAAATATCAACTTAGTCTGGATTAATCAAGTAAAGTAGTATTTTGCTGCCTGCATCTATGAATAGAAAAGGGATGTAATTACTGAGTAAAAATTTTAAGTTACTGGCTATTTAGAGTCTGATAGCCATATTGTTTAAATTTGTTGTTGTTTTTTCTTCACAATTTTAATGACGAACTTAATTTAGTTAACTAAGTAATATGATAAATTCAATTTATGTACTACTAATCAACACTTAATTTAATAGCATGATATATAATTAATATAGATTATATATTTTTAAAATTAAAAATAGATTGAACTTAAAAATAAACGCGACATTTTTAGAAATTTTAACTACATAACTAAAATGGATTTAAATTCTAAATAAAAATGATAAAACCTCCCTGTCATTTCTTAAAATTTATACCATATTTATTAAAAATAAAGTGTAAATATATCAAGAATTTATGCAATTTCAAATTCTCATAATTGAATTAGCAAGAAAAACTAATAATTATATATAAAAAATGTAGAATGAGACTCTCTATACTGCGCAAATTAAATGATGACTTTTAAAGATTAAAACAATTTTAATTTCATAATGAACATACTAAGTCCTATAAAATACGCTAATTACTCTTCTTCACATAATAACAGTTGAATTGGAAAATACAAAAAAATTAAAAATAAAAAGCAATTAATAAATATTTGAGAAGAATTTATCACGACATGCTTTAAAAAAAAGCAGATATAATTCATTTTTCTCGCTCATTATTACACTCATATCTGAAAATACTATACATAATTAAATATTAATACTTGAATTATACTAATCTATTTAAATTGTAGTTGTCCAATTTTTATATGCTTTTATCTTATGCAAAGATATAAGATGACAAAGTTAGAAGGGCGCCTGTTCACTAAGTATTAATCAAACAACTAAATGTTGAAGAGTCAAAAAGCGTAAGCATTAAGCAGAAGAGACTATCAGTTTACATTCAGCAAAAGGAAATTTACCAAAGAAGTGGCCAAGCAAACTTTAAATAGAGAATTGAGGTAAAGAACATGTATAAATAATGATATAATAAAGAGAAGCAATTTGGGATAAATTAAAACTATAATATTTATAATTAAGTAGTTAATCAAATTTCATTACCAATTGTAATTTGTTTTATATTAAATATAATTTAAACAATATTGACTGATAAACACTATCAATGTTATTAATATAATTGTAGTGAATTTTATCATTGATAATAATATATAATATAAATAATTAAAGAAAGTTATAAAAAGTATCATGTTGGTTTTTTAACATATAGATCCAACATTTATATAATAAAGTAAATTTATTCATTCAATATCAAACAATTTTATTTGATATTATTTATTTAGTTATTCCATTCATAGTGAAACTTTTATAAAATAACTAAAGCGAAAAAAGATGCTTATAAAAGGAGCTTACTATTTTTAATAATACAGTCGTTATTTACAAGATTATTTAAGAAAAAACAACCAATAGTTTACACCCAAAAATTAAGAAATGAGTTAGCACTCTGAAATAAAAGAATGTAAATATTTATTCAACTAAAATGGTTAAGCATGTGATTTAATTTAAATTATATAAATCTTATCAATTTTATTGCAAAGGATACAATAATTAATATAAGAGTTATATAATATTATTACAAAAAATCATAATTTAAGTGTTTTATGCAATATAAAATGGTAAAATTCCGAGACAATAATAATAATTCAAATTAGAAAGACATAACCTAGCAAATATAAAATTATATAAAACTAATTAGTATGTTTTAAAAATAAATGGTCATGCATGATTAATTCTTAATATCGTTTTAGTTTATAATAATTAGACAATAACCAAAACCCCAATTCATGCTTAATATTTGAGTTTATAGTGATTAGACAAGTCATTTTTAATGCGAAAATGCGACTAATCGACTAGTTATGAGCTCTATAGTCTTCGACTAGGTCGATTGATGGTGTTCGTTGATGATATGAGCATGATAGTCAAAACATACAACTATACCTCACCATTTTTCAATTGGGTTGTTTGTGATTCAGTCTTAATTACAACTGCTAATCTTTAGTTATAACTTAACTATTAATCAATATAAGCTTATTCTACCTTACTTAAGTGTCCTAGTTGTATAGTAGTCATAAGTGAATGTTTGTTGCTTAGTCCGACTAGCTAGTCGTAAGGGTAGTCCGACTACCTATTCGTAGTCGATGATTTCTTAGTCTTAGTCTTACGACTAGCTGTTCCTCTCCACAGCTTTATAAGCAAGTTTAAGCAAGACTCTTCAACTTCAGCCTCCAACCAACCTGTATCTGTTATATATCACTGTCTTGCTGCATACTGTACATGAGTGAATGGATATCCTACTTTATTTGAAGACTCTGGTCGTAGGTAGTCTAAACAGTGAATAGTCGAATCAAGACAGACTAGCTAGTCGGATTTGCTGTCACAAGGTTGCTTAATCGTAAGACTAGGTAATTACTCCTTCAATCATAACTATCACTTACCCTGAGCGAACCATGTCGAACAATTAACAATAGTATCACTACATGCTTAGCATCATAATAGCAACTGAAACTTGAGTATGCAGCGTTGGTAGAGCAAGAATCAATGTTTCGCGGAAGTGGTGTAAAATTTCCGAATTTTAGGTTTAGACTAGCCTAGTCGTAGAACAGAAATTTTAAATTGGATGTCAACTTATACAAATAGGCATCAATCTATGATTCTGATAGACTAAACAACGTCAAACAGTCATCAATCATCCTTGTATCGACTGTCATTGATGATATCCAGCATAGAACCTCAATCAACCAGAAAAATATATAATTCACTTTAAAGGATTTTAAATTGAACGAAGCAGGTTATATATTTTTCTGGTTGATTGAGGTTCTATGCTGGATATCATCAATGACAGTCGATACAAGGATGATTGATGACTGTTTGACGTTGTTAAGTCTATCAGAATCATAGATTGATGCCTATTTGTATAAGTTGACATCCAATTTAAAATTTCTGTTCACGTTCACGACAATAGAAAATAAATAAACTCAATCTTAAGTAAAATTCCGCATAATATTTAAGTTTTAGATTTAATTAAATTAAGATTAGTCAAATGTTAAATAGGCGGATTATTAATTTTAATTATTACTCGCAGGTCACTTAGACTTAATTATAAACTAATTTCTTTATAATAATTACTTTTTATTATTATTTGTAAATCAATTAGAAAAATACTTCATCAATTATTTAAAGCTGCATATCTTTAAAAAATATGGTTGATTTTATGAATTTATTTGCAAATTAGGTTTTAGCACACTAATATTATGTTTAAAATTTTAGCTGTTAAAGCTTTGACTATAATCTATTCATCATATTTTGCTGCTAAATAATACATATATCACTTTAATAACTTTAAAATTATTATATATTATGCTTAATTAGATCAGTATATAGATATAATAGAACCATGTCAAGCTGAGGAAAACAAAAAAGCAGTTAGATACTTGAAGATTGGAGAATTTATTCAAGACAAATCATTTAAAACTTAATCTAATGCTTTAAATGAATGAAATCTATTTGTTGATTGTTTAAATGCTTATTTAAATTAGTAATAACTTTTCATTGATCATAATATCAATACAAGCGTCAAAATTTTGGATATCAGAAATATCTTAACATATAATTTAAATATATAAATAAAATTAATCTATAACTGGCACAAAATAAAATTATTAGGCTTTCTTTAACAACTTAAAATTATTTGTGAGGATTGCTAATAATTTAACTTTAACCACTATTTTAGCATCCAATAAAACATTATTTTTCAACTATAATACATAAAAGGCTATTATTATGCATTATTTATCCTCAAGAATAATTTCAGGATATATAAATAACCTAATAGTATAATTGAATATTCAAAACCCCTAAACCCCTTAATGAGTTTTATATGTGTTTTAATTGAAGAGGGTAATGTTGGGAATTATGGTTTCTTTTAGATTATTTCATTTTTGTAGTTAGATTCAATGCAATTAATAATTTTCATGGCAGAGTTATTTATTTTTTTAATATATATCATCATTACATTTAAATATTATTTAGAAATTAGTCTTCTAAGAAAATTTAAATGATAATACAATTTTTTTTTGCTTTTCTTACTTATTTAAACTTTCTTAATTTTTTGAAAACTACTTCTTATAATTTCTTGAGACTCCATTTTATGAAATGTTTTGGTCCCAATATAGTTTTAATATTTTAGTACATGATACTAATAAGGTTTTGAACCATTTTAGAAATTTTCCATCAAAACCTCATTCGTTTAAACTAGGTACTAATTAAGTTTTGGTTCTATTATATTGGTACTAATTAAAATTAAACTAATTTAGTACCAGTACTAAATTAAATTTTAACAAATTTAGTACTTATATAATGTAATTTAATAGGTTTAAATTAATAACCTATCTCTGAAACTTGTTACATATTTTGAAAGCTTTCTCCACATATTTTTACAAGGTTGACCTCCTATAAGATGCCCATATTTAAAAGATTTAAAATATTTTAGTTGTCATTATAAATACAAAATTTTAAGATTGATCTCCATTATATAACAATTCTTAAATTAAAACATGACATAATTAAATCTAAAAAAATCACCCAAAAATGACTAATTTTAAGCATTTTTCTTATTTTAACTTTACTTAAGTTACCAAACTCTTTTGTATTGAGCAAAAATATGTTAATATATAACGCAATCAATATGAAATGAAAGTATTTAATCGAATTTGAAATTGCTTTATGATAAAAATTTGAAAAATATTTGTGAATAAATCCCAAATATTTGAAATGATGTACCTATTTAAATTCATAAAAACAATCAGTTAAAGTGATACTTTTGAAAAAAATGTAAATTAGAAAAAAATTTAAAGTAAATATATCTTTTCTGAATAAAAATGCTATACTGAAAACATACATGTTAAGTATAAAAGAAGTTATCATAAAAAACTTTCATAAATTCAAAACTAGAGTGAAAATGATGCTTCAAAACACAAACAAACCCTAATCTCCAATATTACCTCGTCAATAAAAACACATATAAAACTCATTAAGGAGTTTTGGGGTTTTGATTGAAGGTTTGTAAGAATATTGGTACTATCAACATTTTCATCTTAAAATAATTAGAGTAAATATTTGGTAGCCATGATCTGGTGAAATTCCATCTTTATGCTTATAAATTTTATTTTGCTATATAATATTGTATTTCTATTGATACTAAAATGAAAAATAATGTTTTAAGTTTTGCTTCTTCAACTTAAACAGTTGAATTCATTTGATTTTAATTGATGCTTTGAAATGTTAGTATATTTTACTCTAGTCTAGTTTAACTTAACTTTAAACTCAATATCATTTAAAAGACCAGATCTTTATATTAAATAACTCTCTCTTTATTTTTTAGAGATTTAACAATTTAAATCATAATTTTTTTTTAATTAATAAAATAAATTGAAACTATTAAATTCTAAGGATAGTATTAATGATATTTATAAAGTATAAAAAAATGCAATATAGTGTTAATGGAAATTGATGGCTTTTTTTATCAAATAAGCATTTAATTGCTTACTTAATATAAGTAATTTATTAATAAATATAAAAATTAAATACTAATTAGCAGGTTATTTCAATATTAAAATATAAGAAGATTTTGTAGTATCAATCTATTTTTAATTAAATAGCTATAATAAGGATATTTTAATACAGAGATAAAAATTAGAATGGTTTTAATTTAAATTTATATATGCATTTAATAATGTTAGTCTATTTATCTATTTCTACAATCCTAAATTGATATAAGTAAAAACTATGTAATTATTAATTGATATAGAAGTAATTTGAATAATATTTGAAGGAAATTAAAATAAGAGCTAAGCTTGCATATTAAAAGTTGTAGACTTTAAAAATTCAAATTGAAATATTAAAATTTTTAAAATAGAATATTTATTCAGGAGCTCTCACAAAATACTTTCAAAATAAGGGATCATAATAATAATGCTAGTTAATATTCAAATGACAAACTATACGGTAGCAAATTTCTAATTTTTAAATGCTCTACATACCATCTCTGTCATTATTTACATTAATAGATTTTATGAATTTATGTTGGCTGCTAATTCACAATTACATCTTAAACAAATATTTTAATTAGATTTAATATCAAAATACATTTAAAGTCAAATGGTATGAATTATGAATATTTAAATAGCGTATTTCTATTGCTTTAAGGGGAGGAACATTCCTGTCACCGTGCAGTTTCCTTCCTCAACAATAAATTATATATTTTTGGCAATAAAAATATTATAAACTTATAATCACTATTCAATTAATTTTTTAACATATACTAATCAAATTTTAATAGTGTATAATTTTTAAGGTTTATAATTATTATTACTCTTTGTTAAGTTATAAATTAAAATAATGTTAAACTAATTGTCTTTTATTTAATTATTAATGTAATTTTCATGATTTTTTAATAAGAAAAAAAATTTAATTGTGAACCAGATTATAACAAACAAGATCATGGTGCTTATAAAATTTTGGTCAGGAAACTTCCTCCTCCTGCTTTTCTTCCTCGTAAAGTTATTTTTTTCAAAATATTTTTTAACCAATTTATGTGTAGATGCAATTTTTTCTAATTAAATTTGGCTCAAAATAAGGTTTATGATTTAAATAGTTGTTTATTGTTGTTATTGGTGGTGTAAGAATTGATAAATTATTAGATTTTTAAAGTTGACTGCTTTTTTATACTTAAATGAGCTGTTAGAATTTAATTTAATCTGTTTAAAAATAATGCTGAACAAAAATAAACAATTCTATAATTATAATAATTAAGAGTTTCAATAAATACTATTCACTAATGAGTAATTCCTCAATATCACAAGCTGCTCAAATTTCTTAGCTCATCTATAGCTAGAATCTTTAATAAATTATCATGCTTATTTTAACTTTATTAATCAATTCGATAATAATAAATTTTATTATGAGGAAATTTACTAAATAAAATTATCATTCAATAATGAAAAAATAAAATGTGTATGAAAATTTATAATACAACTAATTTTAAATAAAAATTATATGTTTAAAATTATTTAATAAATAGAATTATGTGGCATTAAAGATATATCACTAAAAAATTGATTAGATTTCTTAATTGCTTGACTAAATAATCAATTAAATAGTCTAATAAAATAGAAAATAAATATTATATCACAAATTCCAATTGTTTTGCTAACTTCCTAACGAATGAATCTTTTAAATTGTATTAGAACTCTTTACCCTTAGTCGCTTTCGTGTAAAAGAGAAAAGGCATTTTCATCCAAAACATCTCGACAAATTCATGAAAAATGTTTGAAATCAGCAACAATATGAAGTTAAATAATAGTCATTTAATTCGATAATGAGATTCCAACGATGTTGTAAGCAAGAGCTTAGGTTATGATCAATATCAAGGTTATAAGTCTAAGTATCCATTCTAATCACAGCTGATAAAGCAGGACAAGCTTTGTACAATATCTTAAAGTATAATCGAATTTTCATTTTAGAAAATTTTAGTTTAGGTAAATTATAGTGCAGGGCTCCACACTCTTAAAATACATTCATAAAATGGTGTATATCGTTAATAATCATAATAATTATTCAAACTTTCATCATCTTGTTCTGTGCATTACCACCAGTCTCTTCTGGTGGTTTATTTTCTTCTTTGTGCCCTCCTTTCTGTCGTATTTTGTCATTTTGGTTTATAAATTCTATCTCTATGCTTTGATTTAGTGCCAAGCTCAGCTTTTAATGCAGTACCTTATTTAGCATTGCTCTGTTGTTCAACAATAAATTATGTCAATGACACTAATCTTTGTATCTTTGAAAATTTTTGTTATCATCTCTTTCAGATTTTAAGCTATGATAACTTAATATCGTAATATGATTGCTTGGATCTTAGATAGTATGTGAAGGTCATTTATCACAAATGTAGTGTCTTTAGTCTAATTGCTTGTAATCTATGAGCCTTTTCTTTTTGGTACGCTTCTTGCCATCAATTTGTGATATCACTAAAATAAAATTGAATCGGGGAAATAAGATATATTAATCAAAATTTCATATTTAAATAATTATAACTGCCTCTTACTAGAAATGCTTATAGATCAAATTTGGTCATAAGTACTTACCGTTATGTTTAAAAAAGTCCATTAGCTTTGCAGATAGACTAATTCTCAATCGTGACTCTAATCTTTTTACCGTATTTGTGTTTTCGGATTTGACCATTTGACCGATTTGACCAGTTTAACCAGAGGTCTTTGTGGTCAAATGATTAATATATAATTTTGTTTGATAATTAATTATTATTTAAGTATTTATTTATAGAAATATCAGTGCAATGAAAATGAAATGTGTCCAATCATTACTCTGACCTTGCTTCATCAAGTTCTTGCTCTATCATTTTGCTCACATCTCTGCTAATATTTTAATCCTATGAATGACTGGCAGTCGATCTCTCTTCCTCTAAACGTGCCATATAGTACTTTGCTAAATTAATTGTCCCAAAGGGGATTTTATTTGTCTCATCTTTCTTCACATCGCTAAGATCAATTAGGTGGTATCGAGTCTCAAATGCTTCTCTGTCAAGTCTTTTAACTTTATTGAACGGCTATCTATTAGTGGTGATTACAACTGCGCTGTCTAAATACTCTACTGCAACTTCGCCATATTTTATCTCTGTTGAGTAGTCACATCCCTCCAACAGTGTCTTCATTTTGGCGATTTTATCATTGCTAAAGAAATGTTTGTCATTCATTTCATCCATGAGAAAAATCTGAGGCTAGAATTTTACAGGAATCACTTGCAGTTTGAAATTAGATTAACCCTCTTAGAGCACATCACATACAAATATTTGCTGGAGCATCCTCACAATGCTAGTTTTGCCGGTATCTGCCTTTCCATAGAGCCACGCACATCATTTCTTCTTATTCTCCTTTTGCACAATGACCTCAAAAAGAGCTTCCACTGCTTCGGCGTATCCCCATTCTCTAAATATTTCAATGGTTGTAGGCTTAATATCATTAATCCATTTAATACCTCTGAGGAAAAACTTCTAAAGTTATTCTATAGGTGTTATTATCTTTCTTTATATCAGACCTGATCCTGTCGCAAGTCTCAATATTCATCTTAGTCTTACTTCAATCTCTTGATTTTGAACCACATCGCATGCATTTTACAAGTAGAATTTTATGTAATCAGACAGACCCTGAATATCGCCACTTTAAAGCATATTTGTGATATCCACTAATTACTCTTATTTTGTTTATAAGGGAGATAGTGCGGACTGAGCTCTCGAGCTTGCTGAAAGAATCTTCATCTCCAGCTATAATTACAGTATAAAGATGGAGAGCAAGGAGTTCTTAGATAATTTTTAAGTCAGTCGCTGCTATATTAATGTCGAGCATGCTTAAAGCTTTGGTGCCTGAGCAATTATTGTGCTTAAAATGATTTTTATGAATGCCCTTAGGCTGCAGATAGCTAGTGATTTCTAAGAACGACTTATTATTATATGGATGAAGGCAGAATTTCACGTTTTGGATCCTTTTTCATGTGTCTTTAATTCATTTAATAACCGA
>ARYC01003712.1:0-26653 GCA_000711775.1 Oxytricha trifallax
TTTCTTTCTTCACTGTAGATCTATTTAATCATACCTAGAAACTTAAATCGAAACGTTCCTTTATAGATCAGGATTGAAAAGCAAACAAGCAAACAAGATCGTGTTGCCATTCTTATGTTAATTAACGTATTCTCCATTATGTTGTGTAAAGTATAAATGGAAACTCATATTATACTAAAAATCTCTATAAAATCCTTATTGCAAAGTTTTATGTAAAAATGAGATCAGTGCATAGAAGTCCAAAATATTTAATGAAACTTATTCATCTAGAGACTAGTGAAATAAGTTTGCATTCTATATACAATCCCATTTGGAAAGGCGGTTCTAGTTAATACTTTACAGCAAGTAAATTAATGCAACACTCTTTTATAGCAATTTTAGATCTATCTATGCAATCGGTTGAGAAAATTTGCCAATGGAAATTCAAGATAAATTTAAATAAATTGCGCAACAAGCATATTCTAAAATTGAGAGTAGAGTTAAAATTTAAGAGACGTTTATATTGTAGGAATACATTCGATTTGGGAAATGAATTTAAATTAAATTAATTAAATATTAAAATCATGGCAGTTATCAAAACCAAAGTAACTAAAAATTCAAAAATAAATGGATTCACCGGTAGATCCCGCAATTTTAACTGGACTTTATTATTGACAATATTCCTGAATCATCCCAGGAAGCGAGATATTTTGATTTTGAGCTAACTCCCAAAAAAAGTATAATGGGTTTTCTCGCTTGAGCGATGAGATAAATTCATTATAGCAAAAACAACCACCGTCTCATTTTTAATGCGCTATCCAGAGATTATAATATTGTCATGGTTTGCAGGCATTTTCCAAAAACATAACTGAAGGTAATTAATAATTAATTAATTTTAATTTTAATTCATTTTCCCAAATCGAATGCATTCCTACAATATTATGCAGTTTAAAAGAATTAAGTCTCTTTCAAAGAAATATATGAGTAAAGATAAGGCTTATTAAGCTGTGCATGTTTCAATTGATATAAACTTCTTCTTAAGTAAAGGTCAATAGTGATTTAATTTTAAACAGGCTTTTCAAAACCCAAATGTATATCGTTGAACTTTATGAGGCTTGAGAAAGCATATTAAACACGAAGGATCTCGAAAATTAAGCTATTTATCATGTCTACTATGAGATGTTTGATCTTAGCGATGTGCTGGCTATTTAAGGTAGCATTTCTTCTTATAAAATATATGTCTCCTTAACAAGAAATTGCCATTGCACTAGTTAGTGAAGCACTTTGAAAGATTTAATTGATATAAATGTTATTAAAGGTGAGAAATGTATAAATACAGAGAGGAAAACTTTGTTTAAAAAGTATAGTTGATATTTTACTCTACAGATTCAAGTGAAGAGTTAGCTAGCCATTTAATATTTTATGATACGAGCACCATAAAAAATGCCTTCATAGTATCCTAATTGTTGCATTTCTAAAATCTCAACTTAGCAAATAAAGAATTGTCTATCTTTAGAAAGACAAATACTTTCAACGAAGCATTTCAAGCCTTTGACTAAAATTCGCCTAAATAAAATTGCTAGAGCTTAATAAAATTGAAATTCTCTACATTATTTATTCTTTGCATTTCCTTTTTTGCCGACGAGATGCATCTCAATTATCTAAAAATAGAGATTTAAATATGCATTGGAATTCAAAGAAAGAAATTCTTAAAACATTTATTTCTTTCTTCACTGTAGATCTATTGAATCCTACCTAGAAACTTAAATCGAAACGTTCCTTTATAGATCAGGATTGAAAAGCAAACAAGCAAACAAACAAACAAGATCGTGTTGACATTCTTATGTTAATTAACGTATTCTCCATTATGTTGTATAAAGTATAAATGGAAACTCATAATATACTAAAAATCTCTATAAAATCCTTAATGCAAAGTTTTATGTAAAAATAAGATCAGTGCATAGAAGTCCAAAATATTTAATGAAACTTATTCATCTAGAGACTAGTGAAAGAAGTTTGCATTCTATATACAATCCCATTTGGAAAGGCGGTTCTAGTTAATACTTTACAGCAAGTAAATTAATGCAACACTCTTTTATAGCAATTTTAGATCTATCTATGCAATCGGTTGAGAAAATTTGCCAATGAAAATTCAAGATTAATTTAAATAAATTGCGCAACAAGCATATTCTAAAATTGAGAGTAGAGTTAAAATTTAAAAGACGTTTATATTAATGCAGTTTAAAAGAATTAAGTCTCTTTCAAAGAAATATATGAATAAAGATAAGGCTTATTAAGCTGTGCATGTTTCAATTGATATGAACTTCTTCTTAAGTAAAGGTCAATAGTGATTTAATTTTAAACAGGCTTTTCAAAACCCAAATGTATATCGTTGAACTTTATGAGGCTTGAGAAAGCATATAAAGCACGAAGGATCTCGAAGATTAAGCTTTTTATCTTGTCTTACTATGAGATGTTTGATCTTAGCGATGTGATGGCTTTTTAAGGTAGCATTTCTTCATATAAAATATATGTCTCCTTAACAAGAAAATTGCCATTGCACTAGTTAGTGAAGCACTTTGAAAGATTTAATTGATATAAATGTTATTAAAGGTGAGAAATGTATAAATACAGAGAGGAAAACTTTGTTTAAAAAGTATAGTTGATATTTACTCTAGAGATTCAAGTGAAGAGTTAGCTAGCCATTTAATATTTTATGTTACGAGCACCATATAAAATGCCTTCATAGTATCCTAATTGTTGCATTTCTAAAATCTCAACTTAGCAAATATCGAATTGTCTATCTTTAGAAAGACTAATACTTTCAACGAAGCATTTCAAGCCTTTGACTAAAATTCGTTTAATGAAATCGCTAGAGCTTAATTAAATTGAAATTCTTTACAATACTTATTCTTTGTGCATTTCCTTTTTTGCCGACGAGATGCATCTCAATTATCTAAAATAGAGATTTAAATATGCATTGGAATTCAAAGAAAGAAATTCTTAAAACATTTATTTCTTTCTTCACTGTAGATCTATTGAATCCTACCTAGAAACTTAAATCGAAACGTTCCTTTATAGATCAGGATTGAAAAGCAAACAAGCAAACAAACAAACAAGATCGTGTTGCCATTCTTATGTTAATTATCGTATTCTCCATTATGTTGTATAAAGTATAAATGGAAACTCATTATATACTAAAAATCTCTATAAAATCCTTAATGCAAAGTTTTATGTAAAAATGAGTTCAGTGCATAGAAGTCCAAAATATTTAATGAAACTTATTCATCTAGAGACTAGTGAAATAAGTTTGCATTCTATATACAATCCCATTTGGAAAGGGGTTCTAGTTAATACTTTACAGCAAGTAAATTAATGCAACACTCTTTTATAGCAATTTTAGATCTATCTATGCAATCGGTTGAGAAATTTCCAATGGAAATTCAAGATTAATTTAAATGAATTGCGCAACAAGCATATTCTAAAATTGAGAGTAGAGTTAAAATTTAAAAGACGTTTATATTAATGCAGTTTAAAAGAATTAAGTCTCTTTCAAATAAATATATGAATAAAGATAAGGCTTATTAAGCTGTGCATGTTTCAATTGATATGAACTTCTTCTTAAGTAAAGGTCAATAGTGATTTAATTTTAAACAGGCTTTTCAAAACCCAAATGTATATCGTTGAACATTATGAGGAATGAGAAAGCATATTAAACACGAAGGATCTCGAAGATTAAGCTTTTTATCTTGTCTACTATGAGATATTTGATCTTAGCGATGTGCTGGCTATTTAAGGTAGCATTTCTTCTTATAAAATATATGTCTCCTTAACAAGAAATTGCCATTGCACTAGTTAGTGAAGCACTTTGAAAGATTTAATTGATATAAATGTTATTAAAGGTGAGAAATGTATAAATACAGAGAGGAAAACTTTGTTTAAAATGTATAGTTGATATTTTACTCTACAGATTCAAGTGAAGAGTTAGCTAGCCATTTAATATTTTATGATACGAGCACCATATAAAATGCCTTCATAGTATCCTAATTGTTGCATTTCTAAAATCTCAACTTAGCAAATAACGAATTGTCTATCTTTAGAAAGACTAATACTTTCAACGAAGCATTTCAAGCCTTTGACTAAAATTCGCCTAAATAAAATTGCTAGAGCTTAATAAAATTGAAATTCTCTACATTATTTATTCTTTGCATTTCCTTTTTTTGCCGACGAGATGCATCTCAATTATCTAAAAATAGAGATTTAAATATGCATTGGAATTCAAAGAAAGAAATTCTTAAAACATTTATTTCTTTCTTCACTTAGATCTATTTAATCCTACCTAGGCTCTAGGAACCGCAGAAGCATCTATTCATCTCAAGTAAGCTTTGTCTTTTAACTTTATTGAAAAACCTGGTACTGCTATATACTTTATGAAAGAGCGCAGCAAATTAAACAGAGAGAGAAAGTCTCAAGTAAAGCATGAATTGAGTAAGAGACTCTACAAAGATTTCTAAAAGCCAGACGAGATGAACAAAGATGCAGGGGCTGGCACTATGAGAAGAAACATAGGCTCAAGCAAGCCTAAGAGGAAGAAAAGAAACATAAGCTAAATTCATTTACGGACAAATTTAATATGTGAACTTATTCATTCAATTAAATCTAAAACTTATTGATATACACAAAATCTCCCTTCTCTTACGCACACTTTAGCTTCTCATCACTGACTCTTTTAGCAGCACTCTCAATAAAATCGACTGTATCTATCTTTAAATCATGCATCAGATGGTAGAGCAGCAATTTCTTATAATGACCTTTCAATAACCCCCAATATATTCAATTTCATTGAACTAAGGGCTGTAAGGAACATTAATTACAGGTGTTATATTTAGCCTTTCATATTCTTTCCTTGAGTCTTAAGTTTTATGAACTGACAATTTATCAACGAATAGAATAATCTCTTAGTCAGCGTACTTATCTCTGAGTTATTGCAAGAACTTATTATATTATTCAAAGTCTTTACTGAACGAGTGTGAATAACATAAGTCTCGAGGCCACTATCTTTACTTATTCCACCAAGAATAGCATGAGTTTAAACCTTAACCTTTTAGTCATAAACTTCTATATTAATATAACTCTTGTACCAAGACCTTGATATAAAGGTAATGAATGTAAATACTGCCTCATCAGCGTGTATGAACTATATATTATGCTCTTAAGACCTCTGCATTTAATCGAATATATAATTTAAATTAGCCTTATAAAATGGAACATTAAAGTCAATCACTCTCTTAATGCGATTGACTGTCTTGTAAGATATTCCGTTCTTTTATATATGTTAGCTATCGATTAAGCAGATATGTGAAGCTTAGGAAATTGGCGATGAAACATCATACTCTCTAGGCTAGAGAGAAATGAGCCCAGTATTTAAGAGTCTTATCATTAATTAGATAGACAATATGATGCTGCTAAAATTTTAAGGGTCTCTTAGGCTTAGAATTAAGATGCTATCTCTTTAAATTAAATGCTAATAGACAGTGAGACCTCACAGTTGCTGCAAATTTATGGAGTAGCCTTGCTATAGACGTATAATTCAGACAGGCTTGAGTTATACACTATATTCATAACATCCATATCGCAACTTAAACAATAAATCTATATACTCACAGTCATAAACTCACCCCAAACCTCGCATATACTCACTTAAAATACTAATATTTAAAATTAAAACCCTACATAAACCCTATTAAACCCTAATAAAGTATGCACTAATAGTCTACTTTTATCAATAAAAAACTCATTCAAACTACTTAAGGGGTTTTTGGGTTTTGATTCATTCAAGCAAGGGTAATTCCTGAGTACTCTGAGGGAGGTGGCCAAAATTTAAACCGATCACAGAATCAGACCACCCGTTAGGAGCACGTTAATGGGCCAGTGATCCAAAGCTTTTATAGATTTGAGATGCATTCCTAAACCCCTAACTTGCACTAAGATCTTCGCAAAAGTGTATTCAGTCATGTATACCTCCTTTTCTTGCGATAATGGCCTAGAGACCTGCGAGCTGTGAAATACTCCCATCCTCTTGGTTGGCTTGAAGTTTGAGAGACTAGTCTTATTTTAAGGTTTCGTGGAATTACAAGCATCAAACATACTAGTGAGCGATAAGTCTAAGGCAGAAGCATCAGAGTCTTGCTAGGGAATAAATTTAATTCACTTTTCAACATTAAGTGGGCACCCGTCCTCGTTTATTTATAGCACCGATTTCGTATAGATCAGAAGAGATTTCTGCTGAAGTATTTCTCTTGAACTAATAGCTTTTCTCTTTTTTATTGGCAGTGCTTAATGGCTTTAGATAATCAAAGATATGATGGTTATATGAGTTCTTAATCCCTCTTGATAATATTTTCTATATCGTAGGCCTTAAACTTAATGGTCTAGCTTTTAGATCGGTGGGGTTGCTCATATAAAAAATTTTATAAAAATAATAATTATCTGAGATGTACAAAGCGACTCAATTTTATTTCTCTCAAGTTCATGTCTCGTTGATCTTTATATTAATTTTATAGAAGTTAGTGTTATCAACATTGAGAATGTATCTCTCATCCTTGAATCGATGCCAGAATGAATTTGTTGTTCAAGATCTGGAACACTGTCAATTACAAATATAATTAAAAATTTGCTCCTCCGATCCCATAACTAACTCGTGCGGAGAAACATTGTCGTTTTGTTTAATAAGGATTTAGGTAATTTTCACTAGGGGCAACCATGAACACAAGATTGGTGCCACTTGATAGAATGGTTATTTCTCATTGGTGAAATGCCAGAGCTGTCTTAGATGAAGAAAATTGATAATATAGCTGTTTTTAGAATCATTTTAATCGCTTATCTCTCTAGTAAGAATGGATGATCACTGATCGTCTTCTCTGTTTTGAACAACTGTAATAAGATATTCTTTGCAATATAATCCGAGATCGAAATATAAGCTGTACTCCTTGGAATAGGGGTCTTCTTTGCCTTTCTTGTTGATGAATTTGATTTGTCCATCTGTGAGCTGTTGGGATTTTACTGATTTAGTACAGTAGATCAAATCACTTCATATCTGGGGCGTTTCTGAAAATCAAGCTTATCCTATCGTTTACCAGATAATGGCATCCCTAGTTTGCTGTATCTATAATTAATCTACAATTTATACACGCTTTTTTATTGCTAATTTTATTTTAATATAAATTAAAATGGCACGAATCTTGAAATCAATGTAATTTTGAGATACGTGCCAAATAAATAGAATTAATCAATAAAGTTCAAATTAAGTCTATAAAAATGAAATTATGTTTTAAAATTATTAAAGTTCATATCATTGAATAATAAGTAATATATCATAATGTTAATTAATTAATTATCTAAATTATATCATTTACAAAATTCTTACATGAAAAATTTATTTAATTTGTCTATAAGGCATAACCAAAAATAATATAATAAGAACTTTGATAATTTTAAAACATAATTTCATTTTTATAGACTTAATTTGAATTTTATTGATTAATTCTATTTATTAGGCACGTTTCTCAAAATTTCATTGATTTCGGGATATGTGCCATTTTAATTTATATTTAAATAAAATTAGCAATAAAAAAAGCGTGTATAAATTGTAGATTATTTATTTTTTTTTGAAATTGTAGCAATTTTTATCTATTAGATAGCTTAGCTTTCGAACTGATGTGTGTAGTTTTATTCTCTTGCTTATCATCTCCAGGCAGTGAATGATAATGTTATCCTCAAAGATGATCAAGGCCAAGTTGCTAATATCTCGAATGGGTTGCTGGCCAACGGTTGTGTTGTAGAATAGACATCCCAGTCTTGGCCTAAAGATGGCGCCTTCCAGTATATGCGATGGCGCGTGGTAGGCTAGGAATTGGGAGGGGGAAGCACTGACATATCGAGCTCCACTGGCGATGATGACAGAAAGTTATTATGGTCTTGGACACCCTGTTATCCAGAATGATCATTCAAACTGTGGACCGAAGGCAAAAACAAGTACAGCAAATAGAATCACTCTTTGATATACTTTCATCTTTTTCCCAAGTTTATCTATATCTAAATGGCTTTCGCATGTTTTTACATAGCCTTGGTCACTGCATGTAATTTTTTCATCATTTTTATTAGTTAAAGTGGTAATGTTTAATAATAGTTAAAAATACTTATTAATTATATCTTAAGTTATTGATATTCATAAAGTTTATGGGGTTTTATTATTTTAAATTTCAATAAATTTTATTTAAGAAATTTATTACTGCTATTTCTTTATCTACATGAAGTCATTATCAAAGCTATTCTTATAAATGATTGATAACATTAATTATTATTAATTTTCTCAAATTCTTTTACTAAACTTGCAATTTAAATATTCATTATGCACTTGCTTAATTTAAACAATGAAACAAATGATTTCAAACTTTTTCTTTTTACTCTACCCAACTTATAACTGTCTTATTTTGGATTTTTTTAAATTACTTAAATATAATTTTGAACTAGTAATTTAAGGAATTGTGTATATATTATTCATAGATTAGGGCGTTGCTTAATAGTGCAATATGAATTGATCAACACAATTCAAAATTCAGGGGAGGTCTTATTGACCAATAAATTAGATTATGATAATATTAAATGATTGATTGATTGTTTTCTTTAGGCAACTACTTCAATAATTTTATATAATATTTACCTTTTTTTTTCTCAATTTATTTATAAGTAATCAGTTTCAAAATGAGAATTAATATTTAAAAATGCAGAGATTTTATATTTATTCAAGGTATCAAGAATAAAAATTAAATGTTAGATTTTAAAACAATATATTATTGAAAAATAATATTCACTAATAGCTTATAAAAAAAATTCATTCATTACTAATATTTATATATGCTTAATGTATTAAACAAAAACAAGTAATATCTATAAAATAAGTAACTTTCTTAATTTTTTCTTAAATTCTTAATACTAAGAAAAATTATTGTATTAAAAAAATACCTATTAATGCTAATAAACTATAACTTTTGTTAATATCATACGATTTAACAAATAAATAATATAAATGATTATTTAATGTTAAATTAGCATTTAAATTGTAAAAAAGTTTGTAATTTTTAAAATACCACAAATGAATTCTTTAAATTTTATTTTAAAACATTTATTAGTTATTTAAAATTATTGAGTGCTCAACATTTATTTAGCCAATTTTTAAGCACTATAATAACTAACAATTTAAAAATACTTTAAAAGATTTAGTTTAACAAGTTATTTTATTTAAACATATCAAGAAATTCTATCCAAAAGCAAAGTCTTTATAATTCATAATATTATTTATAATTTTATTTAATAGTTAATTTACTTATGATTACCAAATTCATGCTTTAAGATGAATTGTTAATAATTGGGCTTAATCTGATAAACAGACAAAAATAATCAATTGGAAATGAAAACCAATTTATAGTTAAATTAAAATATTAATAATATTCGAAGACATTCTATTTAATTGAAGATATTTGAAATTGGCTTATATCATTATTAAATTTAATGTAAAATTGAGGATATAAGTTAATCTGAAATAATATTAGAAAATAGTTGTAAGTTTAACATTTTTTTATAATATGTTAAATAAATATTTTCTGTTTTCTTTTACAAAATATTTAAGCCCAAGTAGTATATTTATAAACTTGAATGTACTGCCGTACTGCATTAAAAGGATTTCATTCATACACCATTTTTTTTGACATTTTTTATTTACCATTGCTTTTTCAATAAAAGCAGTCTCTATATATAAATAGGTGGGCATAGGAAGATCTTTATAATCCCTTAGTAATATTATCAAAACAGTTTTAAAGTGGGAAATTGATAAAATTAAATTAAATATCGAATTTTTTAGTATTTTTTAATTTTTATATTATCGTTTTAACTGATATTGATTTGAATTTTATATATTTTAATAGCCAATGTCAAATTATTGGCTATTAAAATATATAAAATTCAAATCAATATCAGTTAAAACGATAATATAAAAATTAAAAAATACTAAAAAATTCGATATTTAATTTAATTTTTAATTTAATTTTATCAATTTCCCATTTTAAATCTGTTTTGATAATAGTATATGTTGCTATAATAAAGTATGAGAATCGATTGATAAGCAACTTAAGATGCATTCAAAATAAAATTGCACATTCATGTCACCATATTATAAATTATTTACGGAAGAATTGCAAAAAGGATATTATAGTATCAAAGACAAAGATTGAGCAGCACAATCGAAAATCTTTTTGTCGGATTATCATTAAATTGAAAACTCATATAATTTATACAATCAACCAACTTTTAATGTAAAATAAATTTTAATATAAAAATCATATGAAATAGAAACATAAAGAATACTTTTAATTAGATTATTTTGAACCAGATTAAAGATGAAGCATTTTAAATCTAAGAGTTATCCTTATTAACTCAGTATACATTAATTTATAAAATGGAATTAATGATAATGTCGAAATTTATATGAGATTAACATGCTATTATAGAGTTATTGAAGGATCAAAATTAATAAATAATCAAAGACTATTAGAAAATACTTAATAACACAATTAAAACGACTCTTGTTATTTATACTTTAATTATTTTCGAATAAAGTATTTGTTAAAAATAAAAAAAAAGCCGATACTTTATTTATAATTTTTCCTTCTTTTATAAATAGAAGATTGTCAATCATAAAAATGCAACTTTAAGCAGAAATTTAAAAGTGTCTTGATAAAACACTTAATCTATTTATTACTCATAAAAGATTTCCTTATTTTTTTATTACTCAAATATATTTACAATAATATATACTAAAGAATAATAATATTTCAAAACTCTTTTAATCATTTTTACTATAGGCAATAGTAGCTAAATAGAATGTAGAAAATTAGATGAGATAATCGTTCAGATAATTCAACATATAGCAAATTCACATAAATGTAAAATCTAAATTTATACAGAAAATAAATTTATTTATAGGTAATATAAAGGTGATGATTGCTGCACATATTGACAATGTATAAAAGGATGAAGGTTTTTCTTTTATTCTTAAAGTTTTTATTGGACTTACAATATGTGTAATTACTTAAAGAATTGTAAAGTTTTATATTTAATTCTTAACGGTAAACTAAAATACTGAATGAATATAATGTTTTTATTACCTATTAATCACAATTGATTTGTTGTAAGTCCCGGCTCTTCAATTATAATTGTGTGTCTCCATCATCATTACCCCAAAACCCTAATTCATGCTTAGCCTATGAATTTATAGAAATTAGACAAGTCGTTTTTAATGCGAAAATGCGAATAATTGACTTGTTATGAGCTCTATAGTCTTTGACTAGGTTGATTGATGGTGTTCGTTGATGAAATGAGCATGATAGTTAAAACATAGAACTATACCTCACTATTGTTCAAATGGGTTGTTTGTGATTTAGTCTTAACTACAACTGTTAATCTTTAATTATAACTCAACAATTAATCAATATAAGCTTATTCTACCTTACTTAAGTGTCCTAGCTGTCTAGTAGTCATAAGTGAGTGTTTGTTGCTTAGTCCGATTAGCTATTCGTATGTTGATCTAGTCGTAAGGGTAGTTCGACTACGTAGTCGTAGTCGATGATTTCTTGCTCTTAGTCTTACGACTAGCTGTTCCTCCACAGCTTTATAAGCAAATTTAAACAAGGCTCTTCAACTTCAGCCTCCAACCAAACTGTATCTGTGTTATATCACTATATTTCTGCATACTGTACATGAGTGAATGGATATCCTAATATGTTTAAAGACTCAGGTCGTAAGTTGACTAAACAGCGACTAGTCGAATCAGATTAAAGGATTTTAAATTGAACGAAGCATGCTATGTATTTTCTGGTTGATTGAGGTTCTATGCTGGATATCATAGATGACAATCGATACAAGGATGATTGATGACTGTTTGACTTTGTTTTCTCTATCAGAATCATAGATTTATGCCTATTTTCTATAAGTTGACAGCCAATTTATAATTTCTGTTTTACGACAAGGCTAGTCTAAACCTAAAATTCTGAATTTTACACCACTTTGGCAAAACATTGATTCTTGGTCCACCAACGCTGAAGACTCAAGTTTCACTTGCTATTATGATGCTAAGAATGTAGTGATACTATTGTGAATGGTTCTACATGGTTCGCTCAGGATAAGTGATAGTTATCCTTGAAGGAATAATTTACCTAGTCTTACGACTAAGCAACCTTGTGGCAGCAAATCCGACTAGCTAGTCTGTCTTGATTCGACTAGTCGCTGTTTAGTCAACTTACGACCTGAGTCTTTAAACATATTAGGATATCCATTCACTCATGTACAGTATGCAGAAATATAGTGATATAACACAGATACAGTTTGGTTGGAGGCTGAAGTTGAAGAGCCTTGTTTAAATTTGCTTATAAAGCTGTGGAGGAACAGCTAGTCGTAAGACTAAGAGCAAGAAATCATCGACTACGACTACGTAGTCGAACTACCCTTACGACTAGATCAACATACGAATAGCTAATCGGACTAAGCAACAAACACTCACTTATGACTACTAGACAGCTAGGACACTTAAGTAAGGTAGAATAAGCTTATATTGATTAATTGTTGAGTTATAATTAAAGATTAACAGTTGTAGTTAAGACTAAATCACAAACAACCCATTTGAACAATAGTGAGGTATAGTTCTATGTTTTAACTATCATGCTCATTTCATCAACGAACACCATCAATCAACCTAGTCAAAGACTATAGAGCTCATAACAAGTCAATTATTCGCATTTTCGCATTAAAAACGACTTGTCTAATTTCTATAAATTCATAGGCTAAGCATGAATTAGGGTTTTGGGGTTATAGGGTATTGGCTATTTTACTCTTACCTCCTCTTAGTTATCAATTACTTCGGGTTTTTCTTTAGCTCCCTCTAACTTGGTCTCCACAGAGTTATCGATTTTTTAGTCTCCTAAATTTCCTCTCTTTTTCTTGTTGATGCTCAGTTTTCTAGTAGAATAGGAATAATTTTATTTATTAAAAATCCTAGATAAGTTCACTGAATCTGCCTTAAAACACAACATCTATCTTTGTTAACTTCTCAAGTTTTCCTTTAGTATTATATTTTTCCTATAATTAATTTTAGATATATATACAAATATTTCTATGACTATCTATTCATTCATAAGTTTGTACTATAGTTTTTCATTTTTTCTCTCTATCTATCTTGCCATATCATATCCTTTAAGTGTTTTTCCTGGTCTACCGATCTTCATCTATGTAATTCCCACTTTCCAAATTAAACAACAAGTAGCATCTTTGCATGTTTATCTAATCCTTTAAAAATTAATAATATACCGGTTCTCCAGGTAACTCATATACCAGTAATTTATTATCAGTAGGGCCAATACTCTGCATTATTGGGGATTGCTACCTAGTTTACAGCATGCTATGCAACTATTTGACTCTTAAGCCATTTCTGACTGTCTCTGTTATGAAATTGTTATTTTTTTAATATGTATTTTAAAAAGTAAAAAGTTCCCTATTAATAATCTGGTGCAATAAATCTCGACAATTCAAAAGTCTCACACAATTTTTTGCAAAATTTTATTTTGGTTTAGCATCTTGAGGGAATAATTATTCCTTAGATATCTTCTGTTTCTTTCCGAAACCTGCCATGATCTAATTTTCTAAATGTAGATAAAATATTCGTGTGAAACCTCTTTCACACCCACACATATAATTTATGTAATTATAAAAAATACAAACTAGAAAAAAGAATAATTGTATTAAATTACGAAACAATACCTAAAATAGTTTTTGCTAACTAATAATGATGTATAGCTTTAAAAAAAGCATAATTTATCATGAATTGCTTCATTTCAAAATTTATAATTCCCAAATTTTATAATCAAAAAAAATATAAAATAAATTATGCGATATTTAAACGTAAGATTTATATGAATTGCCTTAATATTTTAATTTGCTGTCTAAAATTTCAGAAATATAGATTTTTTTAGATTAATATTGAAGAAATTAAAATTTTTAGAATAAAATAATTTATTAAAGTTGAGTTTAAAATGATTAAAAATTATCAGCTCAATGATATATTTTATATTTATTTATTAATAAATATATTTTTCGTGATTTCTGATTCATATTTTCTAGTTTATTCATTATTTATTATATATTTACATAAATTATTTGTGGTAAATGAGAGAGGTATACTCCCAATATTCTTCTTTAACATCTGTATTCCATTGTAGTCAACGAGCACTGATTGCATTATCATTTATCCAAGTATCTTTTGGTTAGATTGAACTCCCTCAATCTATCTTGATATTTTACCCACAGTCTATGTTATTTTATGGAATAAATCGACACGCTTCTACTTTTAGCTGATTTCCTACTAGCGTTCATGTTGCTTCTCTATTCACAGCTCCTCCTTTCTAACTCCTATTTTTCCAGCTGCTTATCATTCTTCCTATGTTTTTAAGTTATGTTCTTGATATTGTGCTACAAACTAAGGTAACTATTAATTTTTACTTATATAATTTAGAAAATCCTTCTGACATGTTTATAAATCCTTTAGAACTTCATCTGATATCTATGCATACCCAACGAGTCATTTTCGTATTTTTCAAACAGTGTTCTTTGATTTTGAGATTCATTTATCTTATGCTTTGGTTAAATTTCCCAATCTTATGTCTTCTCTCGCATCCTGTCTTTTTGCTCAGTAAATCTTTAACGCTCTCTTCTATATAAGTTCCCAGGGCTCCTTACTCCTAGCTTCTATCTCTGTAATTGTAGTGGTCTTCTTGTTCATTATGCCAAAATTAAGCTTTTCTTGCTGTCACTTTATTTTCTCCAGAAATCTCTTTTCCCGAAAATTATTTCTTTCTGTAATTTTCTATTTTTTTTCATTTAGATCTACTTTTAATTTGATATTTTATTAGCATTTTTTTTATATTTCACATCATTAAAACTTCTTGATTCACTTTCTTGATTAAATAAGATATTTTAATTATCACTTCATTTTTTTTACATTAGTTACCTTATAATTATTTTTAATAACTGATAGATTTTTCTATTTTTTTAGTCATATCATTTGGTCTCATCATATCATGTAGGTAACGATCTCTATTTATATTTGACTTTAAAAGTAAAATAATCCATCCTCACTTATTATCTTTGAGAATATCGTGATGTCCTCCTCTAAATTTATAAGATCACATTTTTCTTATGATTTAAAATGATAAAACCTTATGCACACAATAGCGATTTATGCCATAATTTATCAACTTCTTGCTTTGATTGATCGCTAACATTGGGCTGATATCATTATTTGTTAATTATATTATGTTTATTTATTCATTATATAAATCATTTCCCGTCTGATATATTCGCTCATTTACTCACTCTTTTAGGTCTTATAAATCTTTGTTGATTTTCTTAGTGAATTTCTGAACCAAAACTCTTATGATGTCAGAGGTAAAATTTTCCTTTAACTGAGTAACAATCTTCTCAATATTTTATTTGGGGATGTCCAAGGTTGTTCAAAGGCGATTCTCTTTAGCTTAATTCCATTATCTTGATTTCCTAAATTTTTACGAAATGTGTTCTACTGCAAGAGGAGTGTATTATTAAAGTTCATTGACCTTATTTGTGCCATCATTTTTGTATCTCTGACTATATAGTTGTTTGAAGTCGTTATTTTCTAGTATAAAATTTTGAAAATTTATTTATTTCATTCTATACATTTTCTAATAGATTTTGTCTATTCAAACATATAATTAATATCGTTATTTGGTATCCTATGATTTGTTATTTTTTTTTCGTCTTTTTGATTTTCTTAAAGCAATCGATTATTCTCTTGAACTGGATGATATTTATATTTATTAGTAACTACCTTTATTAGATAAGTGATTAAGCAAATTACTATTTGTTGAGCAAAAGAGAATCCTATAAGCATATACAATAAACAGCATTGCTGTCAGTCTAGTCCTCATGCCACTCCTTGATCTATTATTTTCTTGAAATTTAATTTTGTTGCCGTAGAGCAACTCAATAAGAATTATTACATTTTTTTACTTATTTTACTAAATATTTATTTTCTCACAGAATCAATAATAGTTTGTCTTTTTAGAATTAGTCATAAGCATTTGTAAACCTATAAGAAAAAATAATATCCAGTTTCAATAATTCACTCTCTTCACTTTGATTTTATAAATTATAACTTTCTCAACTATTTTCTCTTATTGAGTGTTAACCCCTGAGTAACACTTTTCTAATCCTTTCTTAAAAGTATTATTCTTCTTTCCTTGATGTATTAATGGATCTATTTTTGGTAGAGCCATCATCCTACAATTTGTTTGCTTACCATCATTAGCATTGTTTTTGTTATTTGCTAGCAATTTTCCCATAAAATCCTTAGTCTTATTGCTTTGTTGATGTCTCATTATTCAATACTATTTTTCAGTATCTCCTTTACACAAAATTTCTTGGCTTTTTTCTCATCGGGCATTTTTATGTCTATTATATTTTCCTTTTGTCCTTGAATATTGAGTTAAAGAGCTCTAAGACCATCATCTTTGCTAGTTCCCCTGCTTAAATTCTTTTATCTTTGATCGTCAGTCCTATAATTGATTGAGACCCATTCTGGCTCTTTGTTAGCCTCTTCACCATAAATAAAGAATAAACCTTTTTTACTTGGGAATGCTCCAAGTCATTTATAGCTTCCCTCTATTTTATAATTTTTTAAAAATATTTAAAGTTTTAATAAGATAATATCAAACATTTTTGCTTTTAATTTTAAAAAGTTATCCATAAAATAAATGTCTCTGTTTCAAATTCTCATAATTTTAAATTAACAGCTATTTTAATATTTAACAATATATTCGAATCAATGTATCTAAAAAGAATTTATGAGAATACAGAAAAGAATTTGAATATTGTTCTATTTTAAGTTTTTATCTAATTTATTACTACATAATTAAGTTAAGGAATTGTCATAAAGCATCCAAAAGATTCTTATAAAATTAATCAATATATTCATATGGAATTAGTTAAATTACACCAAAAATTATTATTATAAGTTAAAAGGCTAATATATTACTTTAAAAAGAATGTCGTATTTTTACTAATTATATTGAAGGAATCCAAGAAGAAGATCAATTTAATCATTGTTTCTGGATATATTAAATATAAATTTTCAATATGAGTTATGAGCCTACCTTATTTTAATATTCCTTAAACTTTAAATCAAGACATTTTTCAACAGGTACAACAAAATGGTTGTTATAATTTTACTTTCAAGTATAGAAATGCATTAATTTAGTTTGTTCCGTTGCTTTTTAAAACCAATCTTATTGGTACTAATACGGATTCCTGCTTTCCTATTTTATCTTTAAAGCAACTCTTTATTGAGTTACCATATCTTTCTCTTCCTTCTACAATGAATGTTTTCCAACATTGCTTCTTGATGTTTACTATTCTATTTGTTCTTTTCATATAAGGCTATTTGAGGTCTACTACTTTGGGATTTTATTCTAAGATTTGCTTAGATTAGTATGTGATCAGTAATTCTAGTTAAGAAGCCTCCAGGTCAACTGTCTCAATATATTAAAGAATACTTGTTCAAGTTTTTTACCCATTGTACCTCAAAATGGATTCTTTCAGACCTTATTTATTTAAACTTTTCCTCATTTATATAATATGGAAGCTGAAGTTTCCCATTATTATTTATCTTTTGCATCTAACATATATGCTTCATTTATTTTATCATAATTATAAATTTAAAAAAAAACTTTATCATTTAAAATGGGAGTATGTAGTTGTGATTACATGTTTTTGAAAATCCCCGCATATTTAAAGTTGTCTAAGTTATGTATTTCTTAACATTTTTATCGTTTTAATTTTATATTTTTCGCTATTTAAAACAAAAACACTCATACATTTCTTCCAAATTTTGTTTAAGCTATATCCTTATTGTAGATCCTAATCAATTATTATAATATAGTCTCTTTTAATCATATATAATTAAGATTACTGCCTTCATTTTTCTTAATCAGCTAAACTTGCTTGAGCTTCGAGTTTAGCCTTCTGACATCCTCTACTGGCAGATTATTAAATCAATAGTCTTCGTGTATAACTCATCTTGCTGTTAATTGTTTGTTCATTCCACTTCGTTTGTTATATCTCCAAGAGGTAATCATTTCTTATCACACATCCTCCAGCTTTTCTAGCTTGTTGAAAAAACTTGAGTTGTAAAATATAGTCAATCTTGACCGAGAATTTATTTTTGTATTTAAAGCTGCTAAATTTGTAACAAAACTTTCTATTTTTAATGTTGATTTTACAAATTTGATTTTGAATTTTCGAAGTATTATTCCAATTTTTATTTAGATGGGAATTTCTGTCCTTGGCCTCAGTTATCTGTGTTTATCTGTTGTTCTATTCTTCTTTCCGTTGTCTATTTTTTTTATATCCATTTCCTTCTTCCTTCTATAATAGTTAAAAGAATTCTTCTAAATCATATTTCAATTTAAATTTGCATAAGTAAATGATATTATTATTAATGCATCCTTTGAGATCTTCTAAAATTAAATATTTTTAATTTATTATGCCTAAATAGAAAAAGCAACTCTTTCGATTAATTATGATTAAAATTATTTTATTATTTAAAAAAATTATCTTTTAGATTTATCAAATTATGCCCTGTCATTAAGTTTCAAATGTACCATAAAAGATGATTTTGACAAATCCACTTTCGCTTCTTTTTAACTTTACTTTTATTAGCACTAGATCTATCAATTTTAGTTTAATTAAGCATGAAATTCTAATAATATACAATAAACGGGTTTGAGCTCTACTGAGCAGAAAATTATAATTGAAAATTACTATTTATAATTTTAAAACCTTAATCAATATTATAAAAATAATTCAAGCACTTTGTCATACAGACCATGTTTTAAATCTCCGATGGTCTCAATATTCACATCAAAGCATTTATCTTTACATTTATAATCAGAAAATGATATAAAAAGGAAAATCTATCAGAGAGAATGAATAATTTTAATAAATTTTAATTTAATTAATTAATTTAGTATTTTTATTTACGTTCTCTTAAGTGTTATAATTAAACTAAATATTGCTGATAATATACAAGAAATTATATATTTTATGCTATAAAAATTTATTGATTAGCAAAAAGTATTCTCAAGAATGTGACTAAAAAATTAAATTAATTGATTAAGTTAAAAATTATTTATTTTTCCTAATAAATTTATCCTTTTTAATATCACTTTTAGATTCTAAATAAATAGACAAAGGCTTTGACGTAAATATTCAAACCTTTATAAAAGAATGTATTAAGCCTGTATGACCAAATAATCGAATTATTCCTTGTATTTAGTAAGTTTAGATGCATTGATTATAAACATTTTAAAGTTCCCAATAATTTAATGTAAATGATCTATTATTCAAATTATGAATGTTTTATTAAAAATCAAATTAATTAGCTTCTTAAAAAGTAAAATCTCTTGCAATCTTTAAAAATAATACATAAAAAAGAAGTAAATTATTAATTTAAACAATAAAAAATAATTTACTAAAATGATTACAAATACATCATAAACAAATTAAGAGTTATATTTACAAGTCAAATAAAATTTATAAATAGTAGGCTATTTATTATTTTTTTAAAATCTATTACAAATCATGATAAGCTTGCTTTCTTAATGAAAATAATGCAAGACTAATATTTCATAATGATTTAAAATATGATTATTAATATATGGTATAATAATCATATTTTTACCAATAAATTCATTAAAACTAATAAAAGACATTAGTTTTGCAAGATCTATTATCATAAATATCTTTTAAATGTCTATTACCTTTTTTAGTATAAAATTCATAATTATTAAATTAAAAGTTTGCTTGGTTCCTTAACATGTCCTGTCTTCTGTCCCAGTTATAAAATTTTTCCTTTTGCGAGAAAATCGATTGATTTTCCACCTTTTTCAATTATTTCTACCTCTATTTTCTTAAACTAAGCAGGAATTCATGCTTAGTGTTACCACTATCCATGTGTAGATATCTAATCAATTTCAGATAAGGCTTTGAATATAATTATGTTATTAATAAGATTAATACCTATTTGGCCCAAGAGTAAGTGTTCCCATTTCAAAGAAATAGTAAGGAATCTGTTAAATTCCGATCACATTTATAGAATGTAGATCAATGCATTGAATATTATAAAGCCAGAAGTTTATAAGACAAAATATTGTTAGGCCAGCTATTTCCTTTAGCGGAATCAAATGGTTTTAAAATAAATTAAGCTTGAAATATTTAAGAATTTATTACCTTTATAACTTTGCTAAAAAGCTAATTAAAAGGAATAATTAAAATTCCCCAAATTATAATAAATTCTAGATAGAATTTGTTTTTCCATTTAAAATTAAATCACCTTTTTATTGCATGTATTCAAATCTATAATAAGAATATATTCTTTGATTTCGAAAATTTAATTATAAAATTAAATATCACTTACAATATTATCTACATTAAGTTATCAAAAGCTTTTTGAAAAAACTTTGACAAATATATAAAGCAAAAATCTTTATAGTTAAATTCCACATTATTTATCCAATTTCTTTCTTTTATATTTTATAGCTGATCTTTATTATTTTCTTTATTTCTATCCTATGTTGTCTATATTGCAGTTGAGTAGACTTCATTCTAGTATTTATTTGCGGAAATCTATCGCTTATCTCTTGGAGTAATATAGGGTACTATTTATGTAGTTTTAATATGAGGAATTTGGTTTTAAGTTAAATTCAATATTTAAATTAAACTCATAAAAGTACATCAATTCACAAAACCTTGGATTTTGTAGCGAAAGCAACATCTTAGCATATCAAAAAATTTAATTTCAAGTTATGACATTAAAAAAAATTAACTATTTATGAATATTAGATTTTAAATGAATTAAACTTTAACCAAGTTCATAATATGAAATTCATATTTTATTTTATTCTAATTAAACTTATAAAATTCATGCATTTCGTTCAATAACACATATCTGTTGATACTTAAAAACTTTTTACTATTAATTCTATAATTTCTCACTAAGAAATTAATTTTGTTTGGTTATACTATTGAAATAAATTTGAAAAGGGAGATTTTTAAAATAAAAAGATAACTGTATTAGAAAGTAATTATAAGTGTTATGAATTAGGAGAGTTCTGAATACAAGTTTGATTTAGTTTTAATATTAAGATAAATAAATTAATTACATATAGTATTAGTGGTCAGTGGTATAATGATCTGGTAGAGTTTTTAGATAGTCTGGCAGGATGTTAGTGGTTTAAAATATTGCAAAGATAATGATGGTAGCTATATCTTTGTGTGCGCTGCTTCCGATGTTTATCTTCTAGGTATTATTCACTTCTACCAATTCAGAATAAACATTCTTGAAAATCTTGAACATGTTATAAGAGACATTCAAAATGTTTCATTTGTAAGAACTAAGTCATACTACATATGGCCAGACCACCAGACTATCTAAAAACTCTACCAGATCATTATACCACTTACCACTAATACTATATGTAATTAATTTATTTATCTTAATATTAAAACTAAATCAAACTAGTATTCAGAGCACTCCTAATTCATAACACTTATAATTACTTTCTAATACAGTTATCTTTTTATTTTCAAAATCTCCCTTTTCAATTCTATTTCAATAATTATAGCGAATTATCTATTTATCGTTGACGTTAATAATACATAAATAGTAAAAAATTGCTCCATTTAATTTTACACTATTACAAAGAAAATTAAAAAAATAAAAAAACTTAAGAAGATATTTATGCCCTAATAAATTAGTTATTTCTTTCGAAACTTGTTATTATACGCACAAATCCTTTTTATGTGTGTTCCAATAAAAATATATTCTTGTATATCATGTGAAAAATTGCAATAATTTTTTAATATATGCTATTATCAAATTAAATGCCTTTAGATTTTATTTTTTCATTTAAGATACTATTGAATTACAAAAATAACACTCATAATTAGATAATATTCTCTCATAAATTAAATTATTATTTTGAAATTTAAACAAAAATATGGTTTCTAAAAGTAGGCGATAATTGCATTTTAATGAGATACACTTTGATTAGGTTTAATAACTCCTGTTAAATGAATTGCTCAGTCAAGAAAATTCCAAATATTCTTTACAAAATAGATATCTTTCTTGAATCATTGCTCACAGTTTGTTTTAATCACTGCGTCTAATTTTTAGTTGCATTCCAAACTAAAAATTGTATAATTAAAGATTTGGCTTTATTATATTAAATAGAGTGTTCAAATCCTCTAAATAACTAAACAACATCCTCGTTATTATTTTCATTTTAAGTTTCTTAGAAATATATGATTTATTAGAAAGTATCATGCATTTCCTTATATCAGGCCGCTTAAAGTTTTTATATCTGTAAGTAATTAAGTTATATCTTAAAGAATATTGACTCCAAGTACCACGTCTTGACGGAGCTGTCCTTGTGGGCCTTTACATAATTAAAATTAAAATTTCAGGATTCTTTAATTTTTGTTTTGAATTACCTTAATTGTTAAAAGAAAAGTTTCTATCTAAAACGTCACGCTTCACAAACAATACACATTGGCAGGTAGGGTTGCAAAGGGGCAAAAAATATAGTTCATGTTTTGGATGAATCAAACATTATTCTCTATTAAACAGCACCATAGTTTAACCAACTTTAGTGCAAAGCTAACACAAATTCCGAAAAACAGAACCATGATAAAATAAGCAGCATACAGTCTAAAACCACTATTGAAAAACCCCAAAAAGAGACTCCTAATCCCAAAACCCCTTCCTTTATAATCATCCATGAAATTTCTAAAGAGAATAAATATCCACTAGAATCTGAGAATTATTAAGTATTCAGGATACTTAAAGTATTTTAACCCCAATTAATTATAATAAATTTATTAATTAAACACGTAAGTGGGAAGTAATGCAAGGACATTATTAGCATAAGGATTCTTTTCAGGCTCATTAACTATATTATGAAAGACATTAGATCTACTATTAGACAAGTTTTCAACTTGCATTACACAGCTGGATAAGATACAAAAATGACTCATCTACAATATAAAAGTAATGGTGAGATCGTTAAAGATCTTAACAACAACACTCAAGTCAAATAAAAGGATAATGAGATCCATAGTATATTGATACTCTTCACACCACCCAGATTAGATTATGGAAGAACAAGAAACAAAAAGACAAATGGACTAAAGGGATCAACAGCAACAGCCGCATGATTTCTGATAGATTGAGAATTAATGTATATTTCACCTATTTAATGAGGTAGTTGCTTATAAAGTGAAGATAACGAATTGATAAAAATATAAGTAATTAATCAATATTTTTAGCAAAATATAAGTCTTTAGTTGCTTTTATTTTCCTAATTCTTCTCCATTTGCAGAATTTCTATCATCAGAATTTTCTAAGCTTCTTCTGTTCGGAATCATCAAAACTATTCACATATGATACTTAGCATTCCCGCTGTCAAAGAGAGATGCTCTTAAGATGCTACTGGTGAAGCCGCCGCCATAGCCAGCTACAAAGTTGCCTTGCTAAAGATCATGGTTCAGAGATAAATTCCATTATGTTTTATTGGAATTTTAATCATTTTGAGATACTTATAAAATTAAATCAGGCCTAATAAAACTTTTTAAGATTTTATGTTTGTAAAATTTAAATCATACTAATAGATTTAATATATAAAGATTTTTATTAGAAATGTCTTAATACATTTACATTTGAAACTGATGCTTATTAGTTTAGACTAAGGTTTATTTAGATTGTATTTAATGATTTATTAAAATTTCAACTAATAAAATGGAGGATTGCCCTATCAGTTGATTTTCATAATGACCTTCTTAAACCTGATATTACAGCTTCTAAAGATGAATCGTAACTAATTTGGATGCGAAGATGAAAATTAAATTAACGCTCGCCGATCTCGAAGATTGTAAGACTATTGATCATGAACCTGATGATAATATTGGGAAGATTATGAGCTCATTAAGACAATATTACTGTACTTTTATTTATATTCAATGATCAAATTCTTTGTTAATTATGTAGACCCTCTCTCAAGATTTTTATATAAAGCGCATTAAGTAGATTTTTTTAATATTTATATGTAATAGTTGATAATATCAATAAAATAGTGATTAGCGAATAGATGAATACCATAATGAAATATTTCTTAAGTTTCTCTGTGAATATTTTATCTTCAAAATGACTTGAGATAATTTTGACTGTACAGTGTGTATGTGTGTAAGTTTATTATTTACTTTTTAGTCAATGATTCAACTATTTTGTTGTTGTATTCAGATAAGATCTTTCTGGAGAGTAAAGTATCATAAATAAACAATGTTCTTTTTTAATTTCAGTCTAACTGAAAATATGTATTGCCTTAAGAATTTATGAAAAATAAATCGAGATGATTAATTTAAAATGAAAATAAATTTTAAAAATAAATATTAGTATTAATAATTACACAAATGGAATCCAGAAACAGCTATGTCATCTTTCCAAAATCCTTCATACTTTGCTCCATCTAGCCAGACCTACTTATTTGTTCCCATTATTTTCCAGTGCTTTTGAGGTTTCAGTCTACTGGCATCGCCACATCTGCTGGTAAGTATTACTGAAATAAAAAGGCTTTAGACATGTTATTTGTAACTTAAAAAACAAATTTTTGTGAATGACCCCGAACACTAACTTAAGCTACTTTATTTATTTATTAATTATTATTCATTAATTACATTTTCTTATTATAAATTATTACTCTTAAAACTTTCATATAAAACTTAAAAAGATTAATCAATAAGAATTGAATAAATAAGTCAATAAAAAATTATAGTTCTCAAAGTTTCAGTCTCTGCATTGAGGACAATCATTAAAATTTAATAAAGAGTGAATTCTATATTTTATTTAAGAAAATTATCAATGATCTGTTTGAAAAATTTATTAAATCAAACGAAAAAGAAGAATTATTTGGATTGGTTGTTAGAGCACGCTATAGAATATACATGCAATTAATATATATTAAGATTTTATGAAAATCTAAAAAATAGCTCTTAAAATCAGAAAAATTATAAAAACACAAGTAGATTTGTTTTGTGAATGCTCTTTATATTTATTAGAATATCTCAAAGATATCATGATAAGAATGGTGCTAATGTAGTGCAAATGAAAAGGATATCTCTAAGATGATTGATCTTTGCATAAATGCTCTTTTTCTATTGATTTAACTAATTTAAACGAATTATGATGCTCAAATCCCAATCAAACCCCTTAAATTATATGTCTTAGTGATTTATTTTTAGGTTTAGTTGAGGTCTAATTGAATTTATTTAGAAAAATATGGCCTATTAGCAAAATAAGAATTGAAGTTATGCTAAATTTAGGCCTATTTATGAATAGAATTTTTAAATTTACTGCCTAAGCTTTATTATGGAGCGAATTTTTAAATTGCCTAAGTTAAACCAGTGCTTAATTTTTTAGCAAAAGCAAAGCTTGCAGGTAGCAGTTTGAATTAGAAATAATCTTGCAAGAAGTAGTGCCTTTAAGATATATAATTTAAAATAGGAAATTGATAAATTTTGATGTATTTAATATTATAATGAAAACTTGAGATGGTGTTCTTGGAGCTGCTAGTCATTCACTAAAATTTTTATGTTTCAAAATACATATCTAAAATTTTTATATTTCTGCAATACTTACCAGAAAAGTTGCGACACCAGCAGACCTATAGTTCAAGAGACACTGGGGAAAAATGGTAACAACAGGATATATATGGAAAGAAGGAGCAAAATATGAGGGAAAACGGATAGAAAGACAAATCTAAATTGATTAATTTCGGTCATTATCTATAATAATACTTTTAAAGTTTATTAGCTTTCTTTTTAAATTATAACCTTCTACTTATTTTTCATAATTCCTTATATCTCATTTTCTAATGGGACCTCAAAATTTTAAAAGACCTCAAAATCCTCAAGGACATAATAATCTTCAACATATTTAAAACTTAGAGGTGATTTTTATACAATGCACTTTTTAAATTAAAGACCATAAAAAATTAAAAGTCTCAAGATTATTTTAGTGGCAACCATATAAGATTAGCATAAAGCAATGACCCACTATATTATTTTATTATTTTAGCTGAATCATTTTTATAATTTGGACTTTCTGATAGTTTTGCTTCAAAGATATAGTTTATTCGCTCATTTTAATAAACCAGATTTCACAATTAATAGTTAACCATCCACAAAAATATAATATCTAAAAATAAAAGGGTGGGAATGGGATCAAATGAGTCGAAAGAAGAAAATGTTATTTATATTGTAGGAATACATTAGAAATTGAATATTTAAATTAAATTTATATTAAATTAATTATAATTTGTGTCAATTTAAGTTGATCAAAAGAAATGATCTTGGGCTCACTTTGTAGAAAATTCATAATTAGCAGGAATTTATTATTTGCGGTATTATTTTTTGCTTCGCTGGTACG
>ARYC01003713.1:0-56454 GCA_000711775.1 Oxytricha trifallax
TGGACAACGCAGTCATTCACAAGTACTCTGAGGTGTTGGAGACTGCTAGGAAGTTGAAAGTTACTGTCCTGTTCAATGCCGAGTACTCGCCCTGGCTCAACCCCATCGAGCAGCTGTTCTCATACATCAAGAGGCACATGAGGCAGGAGGAGGCAGACAGCAAGTAAGTGTAGTTACCATAACTTCCTATAGGATTCACTTAGTTAAAAGACTCTCTCAGATCCTTAAAGGCATGACCAAGAGTGATGTCAACAAGCTCTGGGCCTTCAGCGTCAAGCAGTGGTGCACCACCATCAGACATGGGTTCGTATGAGACAGTGATTAATGACGATGAGTGGAGTCGCAGGTGCTCTGGCACCAGTCAAGACAAGCATCCATAGCAGTTGAACTGTTAAATTAATTGATTAAAACTTCCCTATTATAAATCACGCTTTTAAGTTTAAGTTTAAACTAATCAATCGCCCAACCTACTCAAACCTCTCTCACCTCCGCGCATTGCTGAGGTCAAGTCCACCAACACACCAACGCTGGACCAACAGCATGAGCTACCAATGATGGCACCGACGGATCAAGGATGGAGCAATAGATTTTAAGATCTAGAAGATGAGAATGGATTGCTGGATAGCCTCAACTCAAGCCTATCGACGACGAATCGACATGAAGTGGCCATGCCAGATCGACGCCAATTGACTGTGTCAAACCATCATGGTAATCATCGAATTCTTGCCAAACATCGAAATCATATGCTTGGTTGATCGAGGAAAAATTGGGGTTTATATTATGGTGCTGAACACAAAAATCATCAAAAATCTTAGTAATACACATAGTTCCAACACAATGGTTCCTATAATTTGGTCATAATTAAATATTCAATTAATTTCTCAAATTTCCTATTTTTACGTATTTTAGCAATATCGTATACATTTATATACGATTAGTAAAACATACTTTACAGAGAAAAGTAATATTCAGAGAATAAAAGAGACATAAATCGTTGGGATATGATTAGAGGTAGCTGGGTCCAAAGACCTTCACTATGCATTAAGATAGCATGAAAAGTGATACTAGTTTCCGCAGTAGTGCTTTTAGTAAGGTGCAAATGACTGATATTATGATTATATAATATAATTTCATTAGCATTATTGATGATTAGGATAAAGATAACATAAAAAATTAGTTTTTATGCATAATAACAGTGTGTCGGAATCTGAAATTAACAATAAACAATCTAAATTAAGCACAGATTACATAGATTTCCTGCCATTAGTAAGAAAACATGCTTTGAGGAAGAATTATGGTAAAAATCGTAAATTCAACAGTAGTAAAGCTCTGGGTGATTAGATGCTTATTAAACATAGAATTTTCAAGGCAAGAATTATAATTTTATATTCATGATAGAATATTAAGCTAATTTATTATTATCTTATTTATAAGAGAATTACTTTGCAAAAACCATATATCGACCAGAAAAGCAGCAGTATTGCAACACCAAGATCTTAAAATCTAATAAATGTATCAAACAACAATTTACTAATTAATCATATCAATCAGATAAATTAACAGAGAAATAATAGTGTGTAAAATGCTGTCTTGGGAAACATCGAAAATTATTTAATTTACAATTCAAATAATACTAGAATAATCTTAATTTTCCTTTGTCTACTGATATTTTTAATAAAATTATGATTTGAGCTCAAGTGATAGTAATTCCTCATCATCCTCTTCTTCAAGCATTTCAAGTTTGAATGAAGCAAAATATCTAAGTTACTTGCCCAAGAGGCTGTCTGGTATATCTAAAGCATCAATACTAAAATATAATTTAGTTATATATTGATTTACCCTGATCTTACTTCATAAATATTTATTAAAAGTATCCGAGTAAATATCAATCTTTTCCCCTTTAAAAACTGATCTTCTGGGTGGTATTGTTGGAGGAAGCAACATAACAAATAATTAATTCTATAAGAGAGATTTTATGGTCAATATTTAAGTGGGAGCACTGGAGAGTCGTAAGGATCTGCCACCACCCCCTAAGAATCAATAGAGAATGATTAAAAAGTTTGAAAAACTCTCAAATATTCAACAAATGTGATATTGTTGTGGCTTTATTATCAAATTTTATAAACGCTTCAGCAGGATGCTAAAGAAAGTCAGCTCAATGGATGGAATTTTGATCGATAAGTTTGGTTATGAAAGTCTCCTTAAAGTTGACGATTCTGCTCATAGATACATATTTGAGATATTTCTGCCAATAGAAATCAAATTTGATGGTGATAATTTTGATACTGATGTTATTGCATAACAATATTTCATAGGATATTATTTAAGATTCACTTAAGTATATCATAGACATAAAATCTTACATGTTTTTTGAAAATCCTAAAATAATATTGCAATAATAACGGAACGAAGGATAATTAATCAGAAGATCACTTGACAACAGACAGCTCCCTAAGAGGTTAAGAGATAGATAAGTACACCGATTATGATGTGAAAATACAAAAATAACAACTTAAAAAGTTCATCTAAACTTATATATATTTATAATCAATATTATTTTAATAGTAATTTTATATGTTTAGCAGTAAAAGCTGAGGACGAAGCAGAAATTTCAATCTAAACATACGAATAAAAAATTGGCATCACAAATAAAATAAGGTTCTGGGAATGATATTATTCTAAATTAAAATACTTAACTTTCGAATAATGGTCAGACAAAAACCTCCAAAAATAGTTTAATCATGATATGTAATAAGTTTAAATTATTTAATAAATTTATGCAAATTAATTACAACTCTTATATTCACTCTATATACTAAACATCATCGATACTCTCTACCTAGTTGCCAAACATGTCCCATCCAGGTATTTTATTGTGTGGTCTAGCAAAAATTTCAAGATTTGATTTATCTGGAACCAATTACTGAATATAATCATAGATTTAATTTGGCTTCTAAGAGTGCTTTCCCATGTGTGCCATCATAACGCTGTCAACTTGCATATATTTGTACATATCTGAAACATCTCCTTTAATTGCAATTATGAATTCTTCATGTGCGTGAGCTGTGTATCTTCCCTAACCATGATGCAGTTTCCCGTTTTTTGTTATTTTGACCCACTCGCATCTATCAACTTCCCTATAGCCATGGATTTCTAAGAATTTCTCTGCCAATTTTCTCTTTTAATTTACTATCCAGATAACTAAGACACCGCGCTCTTAAACCAGTTCTATAGGCATCTCTAAAAATTCTTCATCTGATAAAGTTGGGTAGGGAAGTTTTTTACTTTAGTCTCCATGGTGGGTCCATCATTATCACATCATAAAGTTGGTCCTTGCGTTACAGCATATCATCTCTGATTTATTCCCACATTTTGAGGTCTCTTACATCCCCTGTATAAATATTTGGCTCAGAAAGGAGTTTATAGGTCATCTTTTTAATTCTTTTATTTATTGTTATTAATTTATGATTTTTTGGAATTCTAATTTGAACAATAGCAGGGACGTCATATATGCCCTTTACAGTCTCCTAAGCTTTTCTTTTTATTAAAACTTTTTCATTTTAATTCTTTTTCAAGCACCTATCGATATGTCTTTTGCAGTTACTTGTTTTTTAATAAACTTGGTCACAGTAGGGGCAAGTCTTGCCATCTATCTATTGTTTCTGCTTTTCTGATTTATGAAGATCTCGGTGAAATGCGCTTATATGTTGATTGAGGGCATGTTTGCTTTCATGTGTGGACTCGCAGTATGGGCAACTCTCTAGGCTTGTATGGTCAATGATTGGGATCATTTGCTAAAAATTATTTTTAAGATTGGATTAACTTATAATTATAAACTGTTATCGTCGATATAGCTGCGTTACTTACCTTGGGATTGAATATTGGGCCGGAGCCAGGAGTCAGGCAAGATGATTCCGGAGCCGGAAGTCAGGCTCTTGGAGCTTCTCATTACGAGTCAACTTTTAAATGCCTACAATGTTCCTAGTCATAAGTTTTGTTTTCAGAATCCTACTTGATATGTTACGATCTCAAGTCACCTCAAAATGTAAACCATTCAGTGCATCAGTTGAAGTTTTATCAGTAATTTATTCTCAGATAATAGACTTGTTGATTTCATCAAATCGTGATAAAAGAGAGAGAATAATTAATATTTTGTCAGAGCTCCATCTGAGGTCCCATTGATTGACATTTTAAATATAATAATTAATAATAATTCATTATTATCGACTAAAATAGCTTAAATTTAAGCTTTAATGACATGAAAGCTTATTATATATTCGATTATAATACTATTTTTAAACTAATGTTTGATACATAATTAATAAATTATAAGTAATCTGATAATAAATACATAGTAATTTATACCCTAATCTACTCTATATTCTATTAATTATAATCTTTATAAAATAAATGGTATTAATAGCAGTTTGATTCATTAACTCATTCAAAATGATATTCTCATAAATTCACATAGTCCATCTATATGTAATAAAGTAAGATAGAAAAAATTTAAGAGCTTGCCTGACTTCCGGCTCCGAAATTCTCTTGCCTGACTCCTGGCTCCGGCTAAATGCGTCTTATAATGGCGTTTTAGGAACTTATATAGAAAATCTGTTTGCTTTTATTATATTTAACACTGGTTACCATAACTTAGATCTGAAGATGACAATACATTTATTGCCAAGAAAGCTTTCATTAGTATGAATTCTATTACTTTTTACTGGTAATAATTTGGCTAGCTCTCAAACAATAGAATCAGACTAGCCCTATAGACTAGGTTCAGGAAGACAATGTCTACATTAAACTTTAAAAAAAGGTGACTTATTAGTTATTAACAAAAACTATTTAGAATTATGAACCTTGATAGTCAAGTTAGGGACCATGATATCAGAGAGCTTTAAAACAAATTTAGCTCTAAAAGTGACATAATACTTTTCTTGAAATTTAATAGTAAGCATTTTTGATAATATTAGTTTTAGGGGGGTATTTTTTGCCTGCTGATGACCATTTAACCATGAGATTTCTAAGAGACTTTTTTAAAGGAGACAAAGATTTGCTAAAAGCAGCTGATGTAATGGCCTTCAACGTTCCATACTACTCGGAACTTTCTGTTGGAAAAATATTCCATCAGATGGAGAATGATGAAAGATTCATGAGTTTCATGAATTATTATAATGACTGCAAGACGCTCCCAGATAGAAGGTACTTCTATGGAGTACTGGGCACCCTATATCCACAATTTCTTAGCAACTTAGTCAAACATGCCAATAAGGTGAGAAATATTTCTGATGCAGAGGAAGAGAAAAAGAACTAAATTTAGATAAGAGAGGATATATTCAAGAAAATCCAGCAGGAGCCATTCTTCTCAAGTACCTCAATTATTTTGAATAACCATTATAATAGAATAAAAAGGAAAAGCTTTACAATATATGAAATAGAAAATCTAGCCCAGAAGGCAGAGATAGAAAAGATAGTTCCATGAATTGAGCCAGAGCTTTGCAGACTTTAAGCAAGAAAGCGATCTTGGAGAACCTAAAAGTATTATGAAAGAGGACTTAGACAAGATGTAGGCAAAGACTGGAAAGAGAGCCTATGGTGATGTGGACATGGAATGAATTGCAGTGTTTATAACTAATTATTCAATTATATAATGTTCAAAATATCAAGTTACGAAGTCTTTCATTATTCTAATATATCGCTTAATAATTCTCACAATTGACATGGTAGAAACACTTTCTATTGACTTCCTGATTAATTTTATGTGCTAATTTTGGCTTAAACCGAAATTTAATCGAACCAGCTCTTGCTTATAATGGTGCTTAATATGGGAAAAAACTTCTTCAATACAATGATATTGCGAAGAGTATGGCGCGTTGAACATAACCTCCCATCCATAACTCTCGATCTTGCCTAAAACCTTCTTGCTATGGTGCGACCTTAAGTTGTCCCAAAATATCGACATAACTTTATTGTGATTTCTTACTTCTAAATACTCGATCATTGTAACTATGTCCTCAATTTTTATTGACTTTGACTTGATATAGTAGCCTTCTAACCCTTCCTCGAGACTGATACAAACAATGGCGACTGATGTCTGTAACTTCAGCCCTTCCTTATAGTTCTCAAAATTTATCCCAGGCTTTGCCCATGTCTTAGCCTCAACTTGATAAGGCTTGAAGACAATTTCATCCGTATATACAATTTTTACCCCATCGTTGATCTTGCCTTATAGAGTGGAAAAGATTTAGAATCGTTGCTCATCAATTATCTAAAGTCTTGATGGCGTCAACTAATATCTTGATTTCATCATTTTATATTTTATTTTGTTTTTCTTGTATAGGTAGTATATCTAAGAAGCTGATATGGTATAATCAGGGAACTTTCTATGAAACATCAAAGCTCGACTTTACAAAGAGTACCCACACCATAGCTCAAGAGTTTTTTGATCCAGCAAATACTCAACATGTTCTCTTTTAAGGGTAGTTCTAGTGCGACGAGCTTCTTTGCTATCAACCATTATATTTTCTAGGGATTAATGACAGATCAATGCAACCTAATGCTTTGTAAGCCCAACAATCTTGCCTATATCCTCATGCTTATAATATAATTTCGATCGATTTGTAGGAGTCAACGTCCCGAACCGTTGTAAAAGTACGTAATCATTCTTTGAAAGTTATTTTGCCATGTCCATCCAATAGAGAAGGTGCGAGATAGGTTGTTTAATTATTAATTGTTATATATTAACTTTTATTATTATATATCATGAATGACAAATTTTATCTCTTTTATAAACCATTTATATATATTAATGATAAAATAGTCTTGCGAATTTGCATCATAATTATACAACAATTGGAACCTATTACAGAAACTTAAGAAAAAAGTAAAGATATGATAAACTAGAAAATTAGGGAGGGGAGGTTTTAAGTGGGGAGGAATTTGAAGAAGACGATGAAAATAATTTCTACCTATAGATGAGAAATAATCTTAAAATTATGGAATTGCTGAGTGAAGTAGGAGCTGTTAAGAAAAAAAGCAGCTCCAAAAATATTCTATAAAAATGAGGTTTATAACATTCTATAAAATTAAAGATTAAATTTATTCCATTGTTAATTTTAATGATAAAAATATAAGAACATCTAATAGTATTATGAATAGAGCTAAGGAGGCAAAGAAGTTTCGAGAAGACACTTTTAAAAATAGAAAAATTAGCATGATTACCCCTGATTAAGATAAAATTGAGGAAGTCATTGAAGAACCTGGAACTGATATGAAAAGTAAAGAGGAATCGATATATTTACAGTAATTTAGTTTTATTTGTGATGAGGAAGATAGTTTGAGTGATTAATATAACAAAGAAACGGAGAAGACTAACTCACTGTTTTCTCACTCAGATGATAATTATGATGACTTTGATTAAGATCATAATTCCTTGTATAAATAATGGATTTTCTTAAAAACTTAAAATATTTATCCTATTGATTAATCGATTATTTTATGAATGTTATTATTTACATTTTTACATTAAAATATTATGTTAATTAATTATAACTATGTTTATTTATATAATAATTTATTGATCATAGACTATCTCGAGGAGGGAGACGTCACTCAATAAAGTCTTACACTTCTAGAAACCTACCACAGCAAATAAACCAGAATATAATTTCTGGTGTTTAAAGATTTAGCCACTAAAAATCCAATGAGTTAAAAGTGATTGATAAATTTAATAGAAATGGCACTGGAGGACTCAAAACACCCCCCGTCACTATAAGTTTACTAAATAATAATTTCGTTGGAAGTTCCACTGCCAGAATTAACAACTAGGAGGTGACTTCTATTAGAAGGGTTTCTTAAAATAGCGCCAATCATTAATTATATTTCATATATAATTTAGTTTTATTATAAGAGATTTATGTAAATTTACTGAATAGCCTTAAAGCTGGGGGAGGAAGCAATAAAAACACTTAAACAATTATTAATCATAACAAGAATTATAACTCACTGGATTTTGACAATTTAAATAACAATAATTAAATCAGTGGTATAGAAGCAGCTCTTAAACTGGGTCTCAGTAAAATTAACAATTCAAGCTTTAGGAAGAAAATTGCAGAAGCTAAAAAGCAAAAACTCGCCACTGCTTTTCTCAAGAATATTATAAATTAATTTATAAGAAAATAGCTTCTTTTTTTTATTCATAATTATAAGTCACTTTATTAAAAGTGGATGGTATAATTTTTATCAAATATATTTTAATACGAAAGCAAATCATAATATCGAATCAACAAAAGTAAGAATATTATGTTTTTATTTCATATAGCGTACTATGTTCATGAGAGATCAAGAGAACATGAAGAAACAGATAGTTGCTTAAGTTAAGAATTAAGATCTTACTAATTTCAAACAAATATTGCATAAATTTGAATTGAGTCTAGACACCTACAGAGATAAATATATTTATAATTTTATGTTTAAAATTATAAATATGTTAAATTTGAAATAATTTTATGATCGCTATTAACATAAAACTAATAATAAAAAGAGATCCACTTGGAAATACTTTACTTTCAATTTCTACATAACTTGGCAATAGATTTTTTGTAGAGCTTTTACTTCAATAAGGTGCCGACCCCAACATCTCAAATGTATGCTATAAATTATTTTCACTTGAATATTATTTAGAATTCTGGTAATGTGCCTCTGCACTATGCTATTAACTACGGTTTCAATAAAATCACAGATTTATTAATGGAGTACGGGGCTAACGAAAGAGTCAGAAACAAAGAAGGCAAAACACCCTGGGAAAAAATAGATTGAAATACAAATAAATAATTATTTGTGATAAAAAAGTAGTTAATCAATTACGTATGTGTAAGACACTTTTATTATACACACAAAATAAGATACAAAATAGATAAAAGTAGTTTCGAAATCTAAGGGAAAAAAGGAAACTTTTATTGTTTATTAGAACTAATTTATTAGAGTTTTTAATTTAATTATTTAACAGTGGGGTAAATTAATAATTTACAATTTAAATGTATCTCAAATGGAAAATCCAAACTCATTTATTAGTTTTACTTTTAGAATTAAATTTTTATATAAAAAATATCTATCATCTCAAATGTAACAATTTATTTCAAGAAATTACATCATTTATTTATAGAGACAAGATTTTAAGTTTGAAACCCTTCTAAGGCACAGAGCAGAAAATCTAAAAATCAAATTTAAGCTAGAACTTGGAATAATACTAAACTGAAATCTAAAACAAATTGAAAAATGCAATGCTTCTGATAAGCTAATAATAAGCTGAAGTTAGTGGGGGAATCAGTTCAACATCAAACTATAAGTCTCATAAAATTGATTTCAATGCATAGAGTATATTAATATTATGCAATATTTATTCCTTGCATGAATTTGATCTGTTTTAAATACTTAAATGCATATCATCATGTGTATAAGGATTTAGAGTTGAAACTTCTTAAGATTATGATGAAATTAGACATTTACAAATAAAAATTGATTTTAATAAATTAGTATATTTTTCATAAATATTTTCTGTATATTTACTATCAAGTTCAGAATTTACTGAAGTATCATACAAAGGATGTAGTTCTTCAAATAATCAAGAAATAGAATGATTATTTAAACAAGATAGTTTCGAAATAAAAAGAGAGGCTTGTTGAGCAATAGAAAAATGCAAATGGCTTCAATATTATATAAATGGTTTAAAATTAAATTTGAATAATTCTCTAATTAGTTTAATTTTAATGAAATTAAAAAATAATTATCGCAATAACTCAAGTGCAAAGTTCTCAATAATGCCTCAACTCACAATGCTAGAGTAAGATAATGACATGTTTCTAATATATTATTATAGATCAAATTTGTATAGCGGTAATTTAATGAAACTATCGAAGAGTGATAGTAGCGGAATTAATAAAGGCATATTGTCCAATTAGAGGATAAGTGATGCACAATATCTATATTAATTAATTAGAATGTATTAATGTGTTTAGTTACATATATAATTTATCTAAATCACTTGCCTCTAATCTTGAAAGACAACTAGAAAGTGAACTAAAACGTGCAAAAATTAGTGCATCAAGTCAGTAGAAAGCGATATTTAACAAAATTAAGTGAAAAACTAAATCATAATTTGGTAAGTTCAACATCCTAATTTAATTTTAAATAGTTTTTTTTTTCCAATAAAACTGCCTTTTTTCATTAATTATATGTTCTTTTATAGGGCTTGATAACTTCACTTTTAACTTTGAATCATAATCCTCAATCTAAAAACTAATAAAGTAGCAAAAGCGAGATATCCATGATTTAAAATTAAATAATAGCATTGATTCATTAAATACCAGCTTAAACTATGTGCAAGGAGGCTATTAAAGCATATCACAATTGCGTCTACAATATCATCTAGCTTAGTAATAATAGCAAAATAGTTAGCTTTTTGCTGCTGAACTAATCTTACAATAAATATTTTATAGTAAAAATTTTAATGAATTATTCAAAGCCTTATATATTTCTTAATAATCTTTCTAATAATTTAATGTTTTAAATCTTTCGGCATCACCCAGTCAATTCAGAAAATCTAAAACAATTCAACCATGTATTAAGCATAAAACTTAATAAAGCAATTCACAATAAAAAATCAGATGAAGGCAAATCTTAAAGAAATTGCAAAAACCTACACTTCAGTAGATTATTTGGAGAGCTTGGTCTCCAAATATGGATATATACAAGCTGTTATTAGTAATCAAACTAGCACTGATGATATCTAATATATTTCAAAGTATTATTTATATTCTAACTTATATTTTTTATGATCAATTCTTAAAGTTGAAGCTGCAATCAGGTTTTACACAAGAAAACACGACAAGGCATGTTTTAAAATATCTCAATTTATACGTAGATTTACAATTATATTTCTTTAATGGATTAATTTTAAGAAATGTAAAAATTTATCATTTAGTTATTTTTAGAAATAGATTTGTTAATTGAGAACCTGCCTTTAATGATTACGAATTCTACTGAAAATCTTGGAAAATTAGCTTAATTTATAACTCAAATAATAGGGGATTAAGGAGAGTGTAAGTGGTTTAGAAAATCTAGTGGAGAAAAGTGCTATATTAAAACAGGTCTTAAAATAGCTAAACTAGGTTTACTGGTTTGTGATTTTGCAAAGAGTAAGCAGTAGCAGATGCAAAATAGTAGTGGAGGAAGCGGACTTTCAATTGGAGTTGATAAGGATTTTAGGGATTAAAAATTTTAGTAAATTAATATAGAAATCTACTAAAAATTATGATAATGTTCAAATTTTCACAGCAGAGTATACAGATTTATGATTGACTTCTTAAGAGTAACATATTCCAAGGCCATCCAGAATACAATCAACTTAAAAATATAAATTTGTTTAGTATTTATATTTTATAATTGTTAATCTAAGATTAGAAAGAAGAAATTTAGCTTATTGAAGACATTAAATTCCTTCTTGATTAAGATTAAATTGCTCTACCACATTAATAATAAGAATAAGCTTTAAAAGATACACTGGCTTTAGAAACAGACGACAAGTAATAGAGGCTTATAATGGAAATACTTACCAGTGCTTCTTATAAAAGGCAATTTAATAATAATCTTATCAGACATAACTTAATACCTGTAAGCTGCTAAAAAACCTAAACTAGATCTATCAAGAACAACTTGTGCATTATTCACATCGAGAATCAGAAATAGTTGCAAGATTACTAATAAGTATTAAAAAATTAAGTAGCTGAACATAAGCTATACAATAGTATGGCTTCTCATTTATTAATGCAACTGAAATACACCTTGCTTGGCTGGAACTACAATGAGAAAATGCTTAACTTGAAGCTCTAACCAAGCATAGATATAGCTTTCTTGCAAGAAAAAGCTTACAGTTTAGTCAAGTAAATGCCCAAATTAATGACTCAAATCTATTTCAGTGTTGGAGGGATAAACCAAAGAATGCAAGATTTTATAAGGCCACACCTTTAAGATGATATGATCAAGAGACCTATGTTGTATCTCTGGTCAAATGATGCACTATAAATCTATCTTGAATATCATTTGGCAAACAAGAAACTCAAGGAGTGCAAATCTAAAGCTGCCTTATGGAGATGTTGGGATATTATTAAACAACTTAAATATATTGGCTTCAAATATAACTCTGAGTATTTCTTGAATCAGATGGGACTCAAACCACTAGAATATGTAGATAGCAAAATAATTTTGCTCTATCTCTCTGAAATCTTTTAATCATTAAGGAATGATTGCTAACAGTAAATTTAAAAATTCTTGATTAAAAAGAGTAAAGAATATGCATCTGTAGCACACAATGTACTTTGGTTCTGTAAAGTAGAATCACAACTAGATAAAAACAAAGGTCGTAAAGTTGCTCTTCCGTTGAGAGAAAATCTGCCAGAGGTTGCTGAGTTATTAGATAGAAATGTATCAAAAACAATGACAAATATTTAGAAGGAGTTCTTTGAAATTGAAACTGAGTTTTTTGAAAGAGTTACTTCTATAAGTGGATTACTAAACCCTAAATAAAGTAAAGATGAGAAAAAGGCAATCATTAGAGAAAAGCTTGTTGAATACAATAAGAGCATTCCTGAATCAGTGTATCTAAAACAATTTGGGAATCTTATTAAGAATTATTTTGTTTTAATTAATTTACCTACTAACTCAAATTGCAGAGTCGTGGGAATCATTCCATCAAGCGGAGCACCAATGCAAAGTGCTGCCAGAGTACCTATCTTGGTATCTTTTGAAGTTGAAGATTACCCCGGTCCAGATAACGATCCATTCCTAAACTAAGAATCAGATTTTAGCAACTAGTCAACTTAATATTCAGAAAGATAACAAATTTCAGGGAAACGGTTGTAAGAATAGTCTTACTTGATCAATAATTAACTTAAAAAGAAGAGCACTTTACTTATGAACAAGAAGAAAACAATAAATATCGAAACTAAGCGATCTGTACTGATGAAGCATGAAAGCGTTATTCTTGATGATAATTAGGCAAGCTAGTACAAAGAAGAAATTTATGACAACTTAGTTGTTTGCTTTTATTTTACTACAACGAAAGCGATGACAATCCAAGCGATGAGGATGATCCAAATACTTCTCCTAAAAATTCAGCTAGTGTTGAAGGACCAGGACATCCATCAGGTGTGAGAAATAAACTTCAAATGTACAACTTCATCCCAAATAAGAATCAAGATAAATTCAACTCAGTGAGCATCTCAGTACAAAATAGCGCACAAACTATCAACAGCGTCGTTGACAGAGATTAAGTTTTGAAGGGCAGCTCTTTAATTAATCCTGGTTTAAAACAGTTGTAATTGAGATCTTAGAGGTAAAGCGATTAAAGCTTATCCTAATTTAAGAGATTTGACGAGGAAGAAAAACTGAAAGAATAGAGTATCAGCGATGATTCGTCTTCTAAAGCAATGTAATAAAATCTTACATTTAGGAATCCATAACTTAATCACTAAAATTTGTCATGGAATGAAGCTCAAAACTAATTAGGAGTCAGTTATTACGCATCTCAAGCCAATTAAGCTTCGCCAGAGAGTAGGATGATGATCTCTAAAAGATATTCATACGTTCCTATGGTTGACGTGAACTAACTAGCTTCTAAGAAATCAGGCATTAATTTCATCATGAACTATGAGCAGAAACTTAAATCAGGTGGCTAATATGTTAAACTTACTTTTTACTTTTATTAAAAACAAGTAACTGCCAATTTTAAGTTTAAAAGAAAAATATCCATAAATCATAAGAGCCCTAAGAACCAAAGATCTTAAGTTAAGTAAATGGTAGAATTCAGCAATTCAAAGAATGTCAAGGTTGTCTCTTGTATTTTCAAGGTCAATGATGATTTAAGACAAGACATTTTAGCATTGTAAATAATCAAGCTGTTCTAAAAGATCTATATCATTTTATATGTTACCTTATTTTAATCTTCAAACAACACGATCTAGACTTGTTTGTTTCCCCCTACAAATGCATTTCAAATCGTACAGGAGAAGATAAGACTTTAGGAGGTATGATGGAATGTGTGCCATTCACAAATTCTAGAGATTAACTTGGAAAAGCTTTTGAGATTGATCTTTATCAATATTTCTTGAAGAGATATGGATCTGAATCCTCTACTGAATTTAAAGTAGCTAGGTTGAATTTCATTAAGAGTTTTTTTAATTTGGGTGCGACAAATTTGCATTATATATAAATTATTTAAGAGTTTAAGCGCATATTCAGTAGTCAGCTATATTTTGCAGATTAAGGACAGACACAACGGAAACATTTTGATGGATGATTTTGGACATATTATTCATATTGATTTTGGATTTATTTTCGATTGGTCTCCGGGCAAAGATATGGGTTTTGAATCTGCAGGTTTCAAGATGACCAAGGAATTACAATTAATTAAAACATTTGCAAAATAATTTATTTTTATAGAATAAAAATCTAATAGAATTCATTGACATCCTAGGAGGAAATCAAAAAGCTGAAGCTTACTAGTTATTTGTAACTAAAACAATTCAAGCTTATTTAGCAGTCAGAGAACATGCCAGAGAGTTTTTTTTCAATAAATATTGCTCAACTTTACATGAATTGAAATTATTTTTATATTTAACTTAAATTATTTTAATATTAATATTGCATAAGATTACAATTTAGTTTAAGACACTAGTCACTCTTATGATATATTCAGGATTTCCCTGCTTCAAAGAACACAGTCTCCAGAAATTAGAAGAGAGATTTAGATTGGATTTAAACACTTTAGAAGCTGCAAACCATATGAGAGCAATCATACAACATGCTTTTTTTAAATGTAAGGAGTATTTATTAAAATTTTTGAAGACTATTATAATAAAACGACATTAATATATGGTTTTATTACTAATGCGCATGATAAATGGTCAACTAATTTCTATGACAAAATTTAATATCTTCAAAACAAGATTGTCTTTTGATTGATCAGACAATTCAACTAACTAATATGAATATGATTATCATTAGACTTTAGATTATTAAAAGTAATTTCTTAAATAATTAAATTAATTTTAATCTCACTTTTTATCGCTCTAATTTCCTTGACTTTGGAGGAATGCTGATGTATTTTCAGTATTGTTTACTGCTTCCAAATTTAATGATAAGTTTATATATACATATATATATATATATATATATATATATATAAGGTTTAAAATTTCTTTAAAAATATTTGATATTTTTAATTGTGTACTAATATTGTAGGATTAAATTAGAAATTGAGAAATTACACTTGCTCCTGAGATGCGATCAGATGATCCTGTCTTTATTAATGAGCAGAAAATTTGAATTATTTATTGAAAGAGCTTATAACCATTTTAACCACTTTTAACTGCCCTAAATTTGATACATTTATTTTTAATTTATTTCCTGATTTCGAATGCACTCCTACAATATTACAATAAATTCCACAAGTTATTTACTTTATTAACTACCATTTTTTATTTTTAATGTGAACTTTAGCATTTCCTCCCATAATTATTTTAAAAATTATTGATGCAATCATAAATTTTATTCGATAATTATTTCTTATAAACTTGATCTAAGATTTAATAGTATATAAAAATAATTAATTAAATTTAATAATCTTTTGCTTTCTGTATTAATCTCTTCTTAGTTTTATTTATAATGTAGTAAGATTATAATACTATGTATATTTATTTTAGATATAATAAAAAATATTATGTTTTCGTCAACTTAAGTTATTGCGTATGAAAACTTTTGTAGATACATATTAACATAAAATTGTCCAAATATTGTCAAAATTTCTACCAAAATTAATAAATAAATTATTAAAAGGATTTATTGCAAGATATGAAGTTATTAATGAATATATAGGAATATTATTTTTTAAAAAAATATTGTTAAATCTAGGGACAAAATTAATTAATGAAATACTTAATATCAAACTTGCATTAATCTTGATGTTAAGATTAATTTTGTACCAATTAGAGTGATTCAATTTTATTTTAATTAATCCCTTTTATGATAAAAAATTACCTCTAATTTAAAGCTCAGCTCATTCTGTATCTTGCATCAATTGATTCTATTATTAAAAATTAGCAAAGTTTACTATTCTTAGCATGAATATTTTGCTTATAATTTTGATAAATATACTGTATTTTAATAATAATGAGCAAATAAAGTTATAATTCTACCCATCTAAAACCTATCAAGCATCATAAACATTAAATTTATAAATTTAAATAAGTAAATATTTTTTTGTACAATAAGAATATTGACTAATTTGTTATTGATTTTGTGTCAAAATATTTTACCACTTTGTATATATTTGCCTTACCATTATAATTTTCTGCTTTTACCAACAAATTTGTATTATTTGCTACTTTTTTAATTTGACTCATTTATTACGTTTTTTTTTTTCATTTAGATTTAAAATCAAATCAATATTAATCTATGCTTATATCAAGTCACTATTAAAAAATAAACACTATAAAGTAATATAATAAATAATCTCTTATTATATAATAATAACAAAAGTGAAATATTCATTTTGCAATAAAATTGCATAAATTAAAAAAGGAAATTTATTCCAAAATTTATTTTAATAAAAGTATTCTTCATGATTAGACGTAGTTGGAAGAACAGCACACAAATAAAAAAGTAAGTTATAAAAATTAAATCTTTATTTTTTTTAGTGATCCTGCCTTTTAAGATTACAAATCCACAAATCAGATGATTTGCAAGGCAACAAAGAGAGAGGACTTAGAAAAATTAAAAGATATATGTGAGGAAGATATAGAAGATGATGAGAAGATGAAACAATATTAGAGAAATTTCCATTTTTGATTAGTGCAATAGGGGGGAGGGCCATATCTGAACCAAAACGACATTACTGAACAAAAATATTTTTTAAAAGTCAGAGAAAAATTATTTTCAGTTTTTTAGAGTTGAAAACACATAAACAAGACTCAGCTTTATCATTAAATTACATAAATTTTTTTTTTCGAATTTTTTTGTTCAATTTATAACTATATTACTTATTCACAATCTTTTTTATAAGTTATCTTACAAAATATTATAAGATAAAAATGCTAATTTTTAATAGTATATGTTATATTCAAGTAATTTATTTATGAAAGATAACTTATAAAAAAGATTGTGAATAAGTAATAAAGTTATAAATTGAACAAAAAAATATGAAAAAAATATAAAAATTAATGTAATTTTATAGTAAAGATGAGTCTCGTTAATGTGTTTTCAACTCTAAAGAGACTGAAAATAATTTTTCTCTGACTTTGATTTGACCCCGACCAAGTACGCCAAATTATTTAAACTATAAAAAATTATCTTTGGTTCAGATATGGTCCCCCGTATAATAAGTATTTGTTTTAATTTTAATACAATAATAAATAATCCAAATTTTTCCATATTAAAAATCAATAATAATGATTTTGATAATAAACTTGAACTATATATTAATATAAAAGAGGGAGTGGTTCTTCTCTCTCACCCCTTAAGATAATTTTTGTAATTATAAAAAACAACAATGAACCAAACAAATTTGTGACCAAACTCACAAACTGATGTTTGCTACTATTTATGGAAGTATTATATTAAAATAAGTATCAAATTTATCATTGCATTACAATTTTCTGAATGATATTAATCTTATAAATCACAGATTAAATAACTTATTGTAAAATTTATTATTCTAAATACACATTCGAATTTAAAAAATAAATTTAAATAAAAATTATTTAAATATTTATTACCTTCATTTGTGTTTTTGGATAAAGTCTCCAAACCCTAACAATATTACACTCTCTTGGTAGAGTTTTAAAAATGAGAGGTTTTCTGTAATATCTATAATGATTTTATCATCTTCTCCCAAGCAATAAATAACCCGATTACACTGTTTTGGAAGTTGTCAAAATCTCCCTTCCTGGGATGATTCACAAATATTGTCAAAAGTAAAGTGCAGCTGAAAAATTAGGATCTAACGTAGAATCAATTTAGATTCAAATTTTTGGTCATTTTGGAATTGATAATTGCCATGATCTTAATTCATTTTTCCAAATGTATTGTACTCTTACAATAATAAATTTTATAATACGTCCTTTAATGTGTGATTATATGGGTAAAATTATAAAAAAATTGTAATACCATGATTATTTAATGCTTATTTTTATTCTTTACTACCCTAAATAGTCACTAACATTAGTTTGTGATATTTTTTACAAAATTCTTTTAGTTATTGATCGCCTCTTTATAATTACAAGCTAAATCTAGGATGAGGTAGAGGAGTCGAGTACAATTATATTTAGAGGTATGAGAGAGGTACCATTAATAAAGATAATTTTTTTTCTCAATAAAGCTATTCAATAACTGTCACTAAGGTACAAAAATCGAAATTTAGTAGTAATTAAATATGCAATTAAGTTAAAAATATTTACTGGCATTGAAAATGCAAAGAAAGATAGTCATATTTAGTTCCCCATCGAGACTACGCCATCTTTAAGGTTGTGGTTTCTTGCGAATACCTCTAATATGTATCCTCCGGGGCATAGATTCTCTGCATAGCAATAAGACTCATCAGGCTTCTGTGATTGAAATCGGATGTGCGATGCGATCACGCTAGGTGGCTTGTATCCCTCTTTTTTTATAGTGTAGTCCCCCTTGCCGCAAATCCATGCTTCCTCGAATGCATGTCTCACCACATTCCCATTGCCAGAATGCACCACATCGGCGTTTGTTGTCTTGACCCAAACAAACTTATCTAAATATCTAAAAAAAATAGTTTAAAATTAATAATTGCTTACTTATAACCATGGTGATGTATGAAATCCCATGCCTGCTGTATCTTGGAGTTGACGACCCAGAGTATCATAAATCCATCAGTTTATATCATATGTAAGGGCATGTTGAAGAGATCTGAGTCCTTGAGTAGTGGGTATGATGGCTTAAATCCATGTGTAGCGAGTTACGAGAAACTGTCCCAGGGTGGGTCCACTATGATTATGTCGAAAAGTCTGCCTGCATATCTAAGTTGGGCATGTTTGAGTTCAGCCCACACATCTGGCCTGGTCACATCAGCGATATATGGGATTGATTTGAATTATTTATTATTTTGAATTTATTTTATCATTTCATTTTACTTTTCAGTCAGTTTAGATACAGCTTGATCCTCTTGGGGTTTATCTTGATTGTTAATGGGATTATTATTGTTTTGATTCATAAATTTGTCCATTATTGATATTTTTGAAAAGGTGATATCTGAATTCTCTAGTTTTAATTAACTAAATCTCTTGGTTATTAAGCTCACTGAGTTGAATGTTAAATGTTTTTGCATGTTTTGGTAATATTCCGGTTTTAATCTTAAATCATTCTCTAAATATGGGTACCGGAATTATTATGAATTATTTTTTATCATGAACTTATCTTTTTTTACGCAGCTGCTAGGATCATACAACGCCTTTTGTCTTAATCTATAATTTTGCCCTTCTTATTACTTTAGTTGAATAAATTATCCCAATCTTTCATTATTATGAATTGATTCTATATAATTTTGGTATAATTGTTTTTAGATGAAGGTAGCCTCCTCTTCGCTCACATTTTATTATTAATTAAAAAGGATAACTTGATTATCTTGATTATTTTAGTCTAATATATTTTCATTGTCATTATTGTTTCCATTATCACCATCTCCATTATTTCCATCGTCATTGCTATTTCTATTATTGTTATTTTATTATTATTGCCCAACTCGACTCTGTTTTAGTTATTGAAAGATCCTGTAGACTTAGTCATCCAGTTTTAAATCAAGGTATTTTTCAATGTCATCATTGGTAATAAACCCAAAATCCTCAAATTGTTTTAGATTATTAATTAGAAGGTAACGATTAAGGCCATGTACTTCTTTAATTTGTAAAATAAGTTCCCCCTCTACATTTTGATGATGCCTTTTCTCATGCCTGTAATTATTTCTGTATTTGAGTATTGACTTTTTATAATTATTTTTGTAGTGACATACCAAGCACACTAGATATTATAATTGGAGTGCAGATTACTGCTTCTTTGGTATCTGTTATTATTATTGCATTATTATTTTCAATGGATTGAGTTGGAATCTCTACTAAATATGAATAATCACGCCCCATTCAATTAAATATTCAAGTCCCCGATGAGATCTTGTTTTCGCATTTCAATATCTGTTGGGTAAATATCTACTAAATCAGCAAACTTTATTTGTTGAATTAAACTCTTCTATATATTAGAATGGTAGTATTATGATGTGAATTCGCCTGTGGCTAGGTTTGTGTTTTTTACTTTTCCTATTCTAGTTAATCTCGATTATTTGTTATCTTTAGCATCCTTATCGTTCATATTTGCATAATTTTCCTTGTTATTAAGACACTGTGGATTCGTTGAATCCCAAAATTGTTAAAATCCTTTTCTATATGAGAGCTTAATCATATGTCCAGATTCTTAAATTAAAATAGCACATCCAGTATGAGATTTGAGTTCAAAAGTTGTTATAAGCAAGTTTGGTTATCTGGGTATCCTTTAAAATTTAAAGCGACTAAGACCACAAAGCCCAATATAACCTTAACAAGAAAGCATTTAATTACATACAGACTGAGTTTCAGGAGCTCTCTATTAAAAATATGCATGACAGCGATGACTTGCTGAGGTCATTTGCAAAAGACTTCTTGCAGTAGCTTTGGGCGTATCTCTTAAAGTATATTAAGTAAACACCGTGCCAGAAAAGCTTGAAATTCAATCATAATTAAACCTAGTCCTCTTTACATTTATATTTTACTAATCTGTGCTAGAAGTCCTTTAAACTATGAATTGCTAAAATATGGACTGAATTTATTTAAAGTACATAACTTAGCCTGCAGGAATCTTGACAAGAAATTACTAATCAAGCATTTTACTGTGAATTGATACTTCCATGCCATAAAACAGGTTTGGTAACTTTTAAGATTCAGCAATATAAAGTTGTCTTAGAGTTATCAGAGCGGGACAAAGTATAGATAGTAGAATACCATTGCCTTATAACTAGCCACTTCAATCTTATTCCTCCGCTTCCTCCAGTTGCTTTTATTCTGCTGATTCCACCGATTCCTCCACTTCTGCCGCTTCCTCCGCTTCTGCCGCTTCCCCCGGTTCCCCCGATTCCCCGTTTCCCCCGATTCCCCCACTTCCCCCGTTTCACCCGCTTCCCCCGATTCCTCCACTTCCCCCGATTCCCCCACTTCCTCTGCCCCATAGTTTTTTTAACAACACTCAAGTTCTTCCCACCCATATTTATGTAGAAGTTAGTTAAAAGCCGAGTTCACTTGCTAATGGAGAATTTGTTTTGAAACAGTAATCTATTTAAGCTCCTGTAATTCCTCCACTTCCGCCGCTTCCTCCGCTTCCCCCGATTCCCCCGCTTACCCCGATTCCCCCGCTTCCCCCACTCTCATCGATTCCTAGCCCATATAACATTATCAGATATCCAATTTCTATATCATCCTTTAAACAATTTACTATTGATCACGTTTGCAAGGGGCTACATTAATGTTTCACGAAAATATTAACTACTATGAAGCCATTGAGTTTTTATGAAAAATCTTTGCATAAGCTGAACTCAAATCATTATGCATTTTATATTATTAGAAGTAGTTTGATGACTTTAATAAAAAAAGACAAGGGAGAACTTCTTAATGAAATTTTTAAATAGGCAGACCATCTTTAAATTTGGTGCCATGAATAACTTTTCTACTAAGTACATTCCCACGTGCATATACCACCAACCCTTTTTATTTTATCAAGTAGTTATAAATTAATGATTTTGTATTTATGAGGCTACTGTGTCTAACTTCATCGTCCCCAGTTGTTTCTACTAATAATGAGCCTTAAAATCATGCATGAAAATAAAGTCAAGAGCATAAGGAAGCCTGCTTAAAAAAGCTCTTGAAGCCCATTCAAAGTTGAGGGTTCTGATGCTGTTGGAAATTATTTTTATTAGATTCTCACTCCTTTTATTATCTCTATAACAATAAAACAAAAGCAACCTTACCTCAATAAAAAAGGACCTTAATCTTTAATTAAGTTTTTCTTTTTGATGTATGCAAATACCTTTTCTATTGGTGCTAGATCAAACTAGTAAGGACCTAAAAATAGTGTATGTATATCTAGTAGTTGTAACTTTTCTTTAATGTAGCTGCTTCTATGATAGGAGGCATTATCTAGCATGAACACAGATTCCTGTCTCCAATTGACATTTTCCTTATTGAGTAAATTACACAATCTTAGTATAAAAGCATAAACTGCTTTCCCGTTATTCTTCCCTTTAAATACTTAAAAGTATACTTCGCCACTACTGGATAGAGCAGCAATGATCCCAATAGATGCAATCCTCCTTGATTATGTACTAAAATGCTGCTGTCTTTTGGGGCCCCAGCAACACTTATTATTCATGCTGAACTGGATTGAGCTTTCATCTATGTTAATAATGGTCTTTCCCTCGGAGAGCATTCTAACGAACTCAATTGCTGCTATTTGCCTTTGCAGTATAGAGTCTTATGAAAGTGCTCTGGCACTAATGAAGGTCACCTTCTTATAACTTAATGATAATTCCTTTTTTAGTACCTTCCGGATTGTTTGCTGGCACACTTTCAATCCCATTTAGGTTTCCAAATAATTTTGCATATCTTTGGAAGTTGCCATAAAATTGGATTTTCTCAAATAAGATTTCAAATTTGTAACATGCCTAGGCTCTAATTTTTTCCTTCTGGGTTGCTAATTGGAGTTTGTATAATTTTCCTTTTTAAAGTTAGCTTTCATAATCTTTTTGCATATATGCAAGCTTAGCTTATACGTTTTCGATGCTTACTTAATAGACATTGCTCCTTCATTAAGCAAAGATGAGATATTTTAGAGTCTCTCAAGAGATCCTATCTTCTTCAACAAATGTTTCCATGAATAACCAAACAAATTTTTAAATATTTCTTTAACTCTAAGAGTCGTCATATTCACGACACTCCGTTGCTGCTAGTTATGATTGTAGGATTGATGGATGATGGTTGAAGGTTTGATGAGATCCTAGCTGCATTTCCAAAGACTTATGCAATCCTCAACAAATCCTCTGCTGTATTTAGCGTTTAAATTTTCCAACTGAGAAAATACCTCATCTTTAAAGTCTGGCTAATCAATCAAATTAACTCTCTAATTTATGTCTAGGTTAGCTTGGATGAGCTTTGGATCAATTGAAATTCTTTAATGGATTGCTTAAGATTCACGAGTCAAAAATTGCTCCTCCAAATTTTTTAAAAGCTAATCGCTAAGTCTGTCAAGAGCTGACAAGTTTATCATGTCACTTCCTGCCTTGATGCACGGGCCCGTAAAATTGTCGTACTCAATCAGAAGGTCTTCGTTTTTCTAGGTGTTTTATTAAAGTATTTGAGAATTTTCGCGTTAATCATTAGTTTAGAAAAAGCCACGTATATCTGACTATCCTAAGGAATCTTAGTTACGGTTCCTCATTTTTGCTTGTAAAGTTATTTTATTTTATTATCAAAGGTATACTCTATAGAGAATTCATTTTTGCTGGAAGTATAATAATTCTTGCGCTAAAATTATTATTCTATTTAATATGCCTGTCATCATTATTAATATAGTAATATAAATGTATTCAATAATTAAATCACTAAAACCTGGGACGCACCAGCACCAGATAGAGAATGAACTAACTAGTCAATGTCCACTAGCTGAGAGAGAAAGTGGGGAACAAGAAGGAACTCCACGACTTCTTATCTTAAGAGGGCAATGTCTACTTGCCAAAACTTTAATGTACGAACGTCTATTTTTTGAGATCAATCCTCAATGGAGAGAAAGAAGTAAGCATTAGAAAAATAAATTTGTTGTAGCATCTCAAAAGACAAGATGTTATTGTAGCGGCTGTTCCTCAAATTGAGGGTCTTGCTGTGGAAGATTTCATGAATTATGCGAAGGAAAAGCCATCGCTATTAAACTATTTCCCAGACCAATGTGATTGGCTCCACCTCGATAAGAGGTGGATCTGCGACATGCTGATGTCGCTTGATAGAGATGGAGTCTACTAAATGATTGGCCAAGCCAAAAAACAACGAAGGGAAAAGCTTGATAGAACCCAAAATCTGCTTGTCCCCATGAAGAACGAATTCGCCTAGGCATTGAATGAATCTATTAGCTATAGCGGTAAGATCAAGTTTTCTTAACTTTTTACACTGTACACAAGGGAAGATCTGCTTACTTAATGAAGCCATCTGCGAATAGAAAAAGAAAAGCTAATGAGATGGAGGAAGTAAAGCAGGAGGAAATTTCCCTTAGAGAGAGTAAGCAAAAGTATCTTGAAATGAATAAACGCATTAAGAACGATTGCAATCAGATGAATCAAGAGCTGCAAGATCTATCTTAGTACAAGACCCTTGTCATGGATTTGATATCTGCTGGCTATATTGATGAGGAAGGCAATCCCAGATAACCTGACATGGTTCAGAGTTAACAAAGAATGCTATGAGAATACTTAGAATCGATTCCTAAGCTCATGAATAACACAAATTAAGTTAATTATTAAGCTTTAATTTTTAAAAAAAGTTCAGGATAACTAAATCTCAAACAATAATGAATTCAACTGCTAAACTAACCCAATTTATTCTTAGTAGATATATTGAGGCCGATTGTTTGAGAGTCTTTATTGTTTCCTCTGACTTTTTCGAACTTTTGAATCGATCTTCAAGCAAGCTCCTCATGAGTACAATCTTATCCAGGAGACATTATTCTCGCTTTTTTCTTGGATCCTCCAGATTTAATGCTTGAGGTTCTCTTCCCGAATGTACGATTTTCTCGCTTTCCTAAGAGGCTTTCAGTTTAAAGATTTACAGCCCGTTTAGCTCGGATGTTCAGGATTTTAGAAGGCTTCCCTGAAAAAGTTGCATCAACTTATGGCATTTGGGATTTCTTGTTTCCATCATTAATCGGTGCCTGCATCAGGACTTCCTTCTCAGAAAACTCACAGTTTTAGGTTGGGAGCTCGTGCTTTAATTCTTCAGAGTTAAAGTTTAGCCCAAACTACTGTCCGTATTTCTCAATTTAAGAATTGTCTTTTTAGCCTAAAAGATGATCTGCATCTTTTGATTCTTTCACATTTTATTCTTCCCCGATTAATACCTAAGAGCTCGAACAGAGATCCTGGTGGGCAGAGTCACAAGATGCTTACTGTAGCTGTACGCTTACTGAATCATTGCCTTATTTTAACTAATCTAACACTTCATCAGACTGGGAAGTCTGCCACAACTCTGAGCTCAATCGAGAGAGTTTCATATGATTCTCATTTTCTTTGGTTTCTTGCTTGAGCATCACAATTTGATCAAGAGTATCGGTGCACCCATGCATATAAATCATATAGTGCCACTACCCTTATTTTCTAATCTGGCCACTCTCCCCAAAATTTGTTCGTGGGATCGCTTAGTGAATACGTCTGCCACTATAAGGTAAAGACCGCCATTAGCCTCTATTTCCTGTGATGATTTTAGGTCTGTACCTCTACCCTGCTGCTCGCTTAAAACAAAAACTCCATACCTACCACATTAATTTTTAAGACAAAGCGTCCCTTCTAAAGATGCCTCGACCTTCCCTCCTCTGAGGTTTTTCACGATCATAACTTTTAGGTGAGACTGCTTTTTAAGGATGCTTTCAGTCTATGGAAAAGATTGTTGGCATACAATAACTACGGGAGTCTTAAAAGTCTAAGCCTCTAGAATGCTGATGAGCTATCTAGTATAGTCCTGCAAAGTAGATGGCACAAGGATATCTGTCAGGTGGGTTCTCCTTTGACTCGTGACCGAAGATATCGAAGGGAATGTTACTTCTCTCACTCCAAAGACATCGTTCAGTATCGTGGCTTCTTTCTAGTTCAACACGGATCCAGTGAAGGCTACAAGCTTATGACATGGCTATAAAAGTTAGATCACACTCTTCATTTGATTTACACTGCCGTCGAACATGATCCAATCATGCTCATCCATTACAACGCTCCCTCTCTACCAAGTATTAATAAAGTTCATATCCTCGCTAAACTGTTCAACATCTTTCTAAGTCAAGAAGTAAATTCCCACTTTCGAGTCCCACTCGCCAACGTTGACCCTTATTCCCATTCCAGTTATTGTTGATTAATAAGTCTTTTCGTCCCTTAGGACCAAGTGATCGTTCTTGCCAACGATGAAGACTGGGGTCTGAGTAGATTAAGCTAAGTGCGTGGCAATGCAAATGCACATTAGAGTCTTCCCGTTTCCCATTCCGAAGTTGACAAATGCCCTTGACGACTGGCACTACATTAGGTAATTGATGCAAAGGGTTTGTGGAAGCAGAGAAAACCCAAGGTGCTCCTCCAATTTCTTTTGAAATTATGTTGGCTTGAATGCATCCTTTACAGGACGCCGAAGAAACTATTCCATTTCCTTCGAGTTCCTGTTTAGGAATTGTAGCTGCTAATAAGCTGTAGCTTTCTACTCCGTCGTAAATTAGCTGGCATTTTTCGGAAGTTTCTTTTATAGCTCAAGCTGCTTCATGTTGCCTGCAAGGACCTCGTCGATTAGTTCTTTAAATTTAAGATCTTTTCTCTCAATTAGTAAAGTTCCAATGCACAGGCACACCTTTTGAATTTCATCAAGCTTATTCCTCCACCTCGTGGAGCTAGAGACCAAGGTTCTAGATATCTCTCGCATCAAGTACATGAAGTAAATCTGGTCAAAGTAGTCCCACTAGTTTATGTAAATTTCCCTCATTGTCTTTAAGTATTCTTCCAACTAAGCATCCGATTTGGCTTAGACAAGAGAGCATATTTACACGTGGTATTAAACAACCTCAATGGGGACATCTCTAATAATTCCTAAACCAGAGTCGTGCTTCAGTTACTATATGAATGGTCTGCTTAGTATTCATAGGCTGTTAGGTAAGAGATGCACCACTTGACTGTCTACTTTCAACATTGAAAGCAGAGACTGCATCAACGGAATAATGTCACTATTAACGGCATCTAGTAGTTGCAAGTCGTCTGTCAACGATGAGAGCTCTGAGACATCATTAATAAAGATAAAAGAAGCAAGGCCTAGGCACAACTCGGGATCTGGTTTGCTAGTTAAAAGCTGCATAGCTGATCTCAAAAGTTCAATGTCAAAATCTATAGTCTCATATCCGTAGAAGAGCAATGAATTCAGGAAGATCCTCGTCCTTATCTGTATTGGTGGTTTGAGGTTGATAAGGAGTTCTTGTAATATCCGGAATAACCCTTTAGTTGAGGACTATGTGCTTGTGTGTCTGAGCTTTTAAAGAAAGTCATCAAACTTGCACTGTTCCTCGAGTGAATTTGCTCCAAGAAGCTGTACCTGTCCTCTGCCTTTAGCATTATGAACTCTCGGAGATAAGCCTGAGTTATCTAATTCTGAAGCTATTAACCCAGGTTTATCTTCTTTTCTTCTTGGACCTAGACTTAACTTTGAGATTTACATGATATGTCTGGTTAATCAAACTCGACTCGAGAAGTGTCATTAAATTGAAGCAGGTAATCATCTCTATGAGCATCAACAACACTCTTTGCCTTCTCCGTTTTTGAAGACCGTGAGATCTTTTTGTTCAAGATGAACTTGTTTATGAATCGAGGCAAGTCTGTTGATCCCTTAAGAGGTTTGAACTCCTCCATTTCCAGGATTTTCTTTATATCATAATTATGTTGAGGGAGGACTAGCTTAGCTTGATCAATCAAATGGGGATACTAAGCGCCATTGTATATTGACCTCCTACCCTTGTTGTTAGGAATGTTAGGCGACGACGCTTCTTTCACATCGAAAGCATGCTCTGATTTAGATCCATCCTGGTCATGCACTTCCAAGGTCCCAAGTACCAGAGTCCTAGAGTCTTGGGAGGCTCTATGAGATGGGCAAGTATATTGCTCTTGTAATATACTTTAAGATTTTGCTTCAGAAATTTAAATTTTGCCGCTCTTTAATTGCATTCTTAATTTTATTAAGACTTTTGAATCGCTCTTAATTAATCTTAATGCATTCTTAATTAAAACTCAGAGTCTTAAATGATTCTTAATTGCCAAAAACCCCTACTTTTTGTCTCATTCGGCTTACAGAAGCATATCGCGCTGCATAGTCAAAGAAAGTCTGGCACCCATAGGCAAGCTTAAGGATCAACCCTCATCGTGGTTATAGTGAGGGTCTTGTGCAAACTTTCGCTTGGCTGGGATAAGCCCTGATTGGGCCCGTAATATAGCAAGATTTTTCGAGGATGGTCTTAAATAATTATAAACTAGAAATCCGGAAGTTTGGATGTCAAAATCAATCTAGAACTTCAACTAAGGGAGAAAGAATCCAAGAGGTGCAGAAAATAGTGCGACATTAGTTGGATGAAAAAAAGAGTTTTGGATCATGGCATCCTTGGCTCATCGCCCCAATTAAGACGATTTAAGACAGATGTCGGAGGTAATTCTTAAAAAAGCACGATAAAGGGATTTAAATTTTGTCAGACTAAAACTTTTCAACATCGGAGATGCTTAGTGATGGTTTAGGAACTTTTACCCTCAGTTCTATTTGTTTTCACAAGCTGACATGTGCCGATCAAACTTAAACAATAGCTGTTAGGGCCTTTCTTCATTTAAGAATATTCAAACGAGCAATTAAGACCTTTTGTATTTAAACTTAATTCATAAATGCATTTTAATCATCCTCTAAATTTCACATTTCTTACCTTATTACATGAAGAAACACTATTTGACTATTAAAATATATAATAATGTTTTAAAGGATTATGCAAAACTTTTTACGGTTAGAAAAATTTAGTTCTAGTGTTGTAGCATTTATTTAATAAAGTTACCATTTTGGTAAAGATTAAACTCCCATCAAAATTATTAATGAGAAAAAATTTTAGTTTTGTAATCCTGTTTTGATATTAAAAATTTATAAAAATATATATTATTCAAATGAATATTTTGATATTTCTCAATCTATAAGTCCCTATCAAATTATTAAATAATACGTTAAACAGCAGTGCAGCCACAAATAAAATAGTCTATCTATAAAATTTTGGGTGCTGTTATTTCATTTCAATTCTTTTGTGCCAAATAATTATTCCAAGTATAATTAAATATGATAGCTGTATGAATAAAGCAACAATTCGAGCTGTGAATATTTGGTTTGGAGATTATTAAACGAAGATAATGCATTTGAAATTTAATAAGCTGATTTTAGAGAATATTTTACTATGTTTTATTAACAAATATAAAATAAGCTTAATTTGCATTCATCATCATAGTCAATAAACCCAACTGTTCTTTAGTTTAAGCATAAAAATTATATTACTATTATCCATAATCCGTCGAAGAAATGTGCGCAAGTAACTATTTGAAAAAATATAAAAACTTAATGAGTTGTAGAATGCATAAATTACTTTGAGAATATAGTTAATTATATTTTCAATAGTTGCATCTGATTAAAATATTAAAATTGTGGGCTAACTTCTCTCTGGCCTAGAGAGGTGATTTTTCATCGCCAAATTCCTGAGCTTCATATCTCTGCTTAATCTATAGCGAACATATATATAAAAAGAATGGAAGATCTTATAAGACAGTCAATCGCATAAAGAGAGTGATTGACTTTACTGTTCCATTTTATAAGACTAATTTTAAATATACATTAGATTAAATGCAGAGGGCTTATGAACATAATTTAAAATTCATACACACTGATGAGGCAGTATTCACGATTTATACCTTCATATCAAGGTCTTGGTATAAAAGATATAGCAATATTGAAGTATATGATTAAAAGCTTGAGGTATAAACTGATGCAATCCTTTGTGAAATAAGCGAAGATAATGACCCCGAGACTTTTGTTATCCAACCTCGCTCAATGAAGACCGAATAATACGTAAAGTTCTTGTAATAACTCAGAGATAAGTACGCCGACTAAGAGATTATTCTGTTCGTAGATAACTTGTCAGTTCATAAAATTAGAGACTCAAGGAAAAAATTTGAAATATTAAACATAACACCTGTATTTATTGATAATGACAATCTTCAGTTTAATGGAATTGAAAAATCAAAAAGAAACAATCTTAGAGAAAGAGCAATAAGTGGAGTTGCTAAAATAGTTACATATTGATAAATTTATTTACGAGAAAATTTGAATATTAATTTATAGACTTAAATAAGGTTTTCTTCTATAAATGAACATACAAAAGAAATATCAGATATATGGAAAATGATATCCCAAGATTGCATCTTAAGCATTAAAAGAATGATGACAAGTAAATTAATGAGTTTTGAGAGGAACCCTATTCTCAAACAAGAAACCCTAAAGTAATTTTAGAGATTATGCATATTCAAAGTTTTAGTTTAATCTCAAATTTACAGGGAAAAAATTTCTACAAAAAAGTATATCAAGAAACTCAGAAGAGTCGAATAGCGTAGAGGTAGAAAGAAAAATTTATATGAATATAGTAGTCAAGAAACACCAAGTGTTTTAGATCATTTAAATTAAAGAAAATTTTGGCTATTGAGATTCCTATTTTGAGATTATTTATTTAGATTTTTCCTTGGAAGTTATCCCACTCTTGAGAATTTTATAGAGACGATTATCATAATAGATGATTTATATGTCTGAAAGATGAATCCTTTCAATTATTTCTATTAATATAGCTAATTCTATATGAGATTTACTAATGAGTATTACACTCCTTAAGAAATAAAGTATAATGAGTGCAAGCTTATTATATAGTTAAATTGCATTTACTTGGAAGAAACCATGTAGTATTTAGGATCATATGCCTTACAGAGAATATTTATATGACAACATATGCTAATGGTAAAATGGCTAGATAGAGCAGCAGATAGTTGAGTAAATGGAGAGCTTCACACTAGGTTCCGTTCATAGAGATTTGAAACTAGAGAATATTATTATAAACTTTCAACCTCTCAGAATTTATATAATTAAGTTCTGTATGGATAAAAAGGTGCTAGCCTCTGCTTAAGGAAATGCAGTGGGAACTCCTGGTTATTTACCTGAAATAAGATAGGAACGGAGAATATCTGTGATATATGGTTATTAATAGCAAATATAATAGAGAGTCACATGCTAAGGAATGAATACTTTAGCTGCAAGTGCGAGAGAGATTCTAAGAAAAGAATCAAACAAAATCTTGTTAAATAAACGATATCTTGAGGTATAAATGAATTCGTCTACTCAACTTTAATTAGCCAACCATAGAAAATTGAGTTACAAAACATAATTCTCTATATTAATCATTTTTATATTTTGAGTTTTTTTTAAACTTTTTTAGCCTAAATTTTTTGGGTAATTAAAGGGCGATAAAATTGTTTTTTCATTTTCTAAAAATGAATTAAACACCAAAGAAACATGTTATAACGTATTAATTAGGACTAGACGAATTTTCCAATGACTCTATTGACACCATGATCATAGTAACACTTCGCATTAACATCATAAAAAACAATATCATTTTCGATATGGATATCTTAATTTTTCATTATTTTCATGCATAATATATTCGTAATTTCTCAAAATTTATATATGATGCTGCAATTATTTGCTGTTATTAAAGCATGAAGAGCTTTAAATTAATATTAAAAATAGATCATATCCTAATGATTGTATTATTAACGAATATAACAGCAAATCATTGCAGAATCAGATATAAATTTTGAGAAATTACGAATATATTATACATGAAAATAATGAAAAATTAAGCTATCCATATCCAAGATAATATTGTTTTTTATGATGTTAATGCGAAGTGTTACTATGATTATGGTGTCAATAGAGTCATTGGGAAATTCGTCTAGTCCTAATTAATACGTTATAACATGTTTCTTTGGTGTTTAATTCATTTTTAGAAAATGAGAAAACAATTTTATCGCCCCTTAATTGCCTAAAGTTTTGAATTATAATTTTCATTATAATTGTGAAATAGTTGTGATTTAATTTATTGAATTATTAAAGTAAGATGAAGTGCGAAAACGCATTTAGACTTACTTTATTTTCATAATATTGATATTTTAATAATTTGATTCAGTTTAAAATATATAGTTTTATAAACTATAAGATAAGCGATATAAATATGTGAATCATTCATTGATTTTAAAGAAATTAATAATATTACTTGCTTTCAAACAGATAATTTGTTTGAATAAATATATGTTTAAATTTTACATTAAAAGCGTAGGCTATCGATAAACTAAATTTTTTTTAAAAAGTAGATACTCTTATTATAATTAATTAATTTTTATGTGCTTAATTTGATTTTTATATATAATATTATTAACTAATATTTATTATAGTAATTTTTATATTTTACAACTCATTAATTTTTTTTAATTTTTTCTAATTATTTAGGCAGCTAAAATCAATTTCTTGTATTTATTCGAAATATTATACTCGGTGTTTATCATTTGATTAAATAAGAAAAACATCATAAATTCTTGTGCAATGTTCTGGATTAATTGTGCAATTTATACTGAGTTGATAAAAATACAATTTTAATGTCATAAAATTAATTGAGTTTTAATTTAATTATCGAAATAATTTATTTAAATTATTGAATTGCTAGAAATTATTTTAAGAAACTTTTTATAACGGACTATTTTAAATTCTTTAAAAATAATGAATTAAATCTGTTATTATGTATTGTATTTCCAATTTTATTTTAACATTAAGAAAGGAGATTAATATATATTATTTTTTGAATTTCTTATATTCTTAATTATTTATAGTAATGTTAAGTCTTTTTGTTAAATTCTATTTAAATAGTTGCTATGAAATTAAGAATATATCAAAGAAATAAAAATTTGAGGGGGGAATATTCCTGGTAAAAGGAAAGTATCCATGCAAGGGAATTTTTTTAAATATTTTTTTTAAGAATTATGCATTAAAACATAAATCTTTTAATTAATAACTCGTATCTTATAACAGGATAAATAAAACATTCTTTAAGTTTTAAAATAATAAAATTTAAATGTTGTCATAAACATAACAATAGATAAATTATATCATTTTAACATAGAATTTAACCAAAAACTTTATTCTTTAATGAGAATTAAGATGTTTTAAATATAAATGCTAACTGAAATTAGGTAGATTTAACAAAATATAATAAAATAATGATTAAATTTCACGAATCTAAGTAATTAAAGACTCATAAATGTTTTGTAAATGTCAAAGAAAACATAATTGAATAAAAGAATAATATAAAAAACACTAATATGAATTTACTTGCCAAAAAACTTGCCTAGAAATAGTTATTTTTTATCATAAGCTGGAGGAAATTATCCCACAAAAATTTGAATTATCCTTTACAATTTCGAAGTTAATCTGAATTGTAATTTGATATATTTAGCCAATTTTTAATTCACTTTCTTTAGATAATTGGATTATATTTTTTATTACTTTTTATTATAAAAATTTCGTGTTAATTTTTTAATATCAATTATAAGAGTTGATAATATCAAACATCCAAGCATTAATTAATTGTTATTATTTACGTCTTTAGAAGAAAAAAAACTTCAATAAATTTTATGATTATTTCTTAAAAGATAATAGAAATAAAAAATATTCTTTATATTTTATTAATATGCTTGGGATCATGAAGTTGTCCATATTTTAATTTCATGATGTAACTACTAATACTCAATATTTCTGAAAATATGCTTATTAAGTAAGTTATTATTGTAAATACCATGTTTAATTGTAACAAAAAACTCATATTTCTCGTTTTACGACGAATTAAGGTTTAAGTTAATAAAAAATCTATAATATTTCTATTATTAATCTTTGATTTATAAATTTTAATATTTGATTCAATAAAATCCCAAAAGCAAAATTAAATTTTTGTTTGTGAAAAATAGTTTTTATAATTAATATATAGATGAATATTTATAACATCAAAATCAAGGACCAATATAAGAAAAGATTATAGTAAAGAGGATTTCTCAATAAAAATTCGTTAAATTCATATTATTATAGGCTGTACTTGAAGTCAATTAAATAAATTAAGTGTTTGGAGGGAAGGATAAATTAGGTAATTAACTTAAATAATTCAAAATATACTTGTTAATTATAATTTTACTATATCTTCAAATGTAAGTGTGTGGTTAATTATTTTTATAAAATATTCTCAAGATGTATTTTAAAAAAATTGAGTTTATGATAATTAAAAGTAGACAATTTAGGCAACTTAATTAGATTTTTATAGGTTTATGTAGTGGATTAGCGTCTAAATGAAATGTAAATTATTGTAATTTAAATTTTTATTTACGATTCACTTAATTAGTACTTTTTTATCATGTATCACTTAATATTAACTTAATTTCTCTTATTTAAAAAATAATTTAGGAGATTGTATGCTCTGCAGCTTATGATTATTTGCTAGCTCATATCTCTCATTTTATATTTTTTCTTATTTTTGTTTAAAAACGAATTAGCTTTTAAAAGCAAATATAAAAAACTAGCAATTAATTCAATTAATGAATTTAATAGATGTAGAGCAAAGATAATGTATAATCAAGTTTAAATTGCAATGATTTCATGAGATCCTGCTCCTTATAGTTTGAGAGAAATTATCCATAATGCTTAGAGAAAAAAAAATGTTCATTAAAACCTCAAAGCCCCTTAATATGGTTTATAAATGCTTTGATTTGTAGGCAATTTGTTAGGGTTGGGGTTACTAATTAAATGCAAGATTAAAATTACAATATTTCGGGTCAAATATGATTAAAAATACATATATTTTTTGCTCTATAGATATAATATATACGATCTTTTAATCAAACCAGATCTGAATTATAAGTCTATTAAATTGTTATTATAGCGAAGTTTTTCTACTCTCAGTTCTCACTGCTTGCTTACTGTGTAATTAAAGCAATAGTAGCTAAAATCTAAATCTATGAGGAAGTCAACGTTCTTAAAGAATCAAAGAGACTATCTTTTCAATGAAACAACTTATATAATTACTGGCTCACTTCTCTCTCTTGACCAATTAACTATTTTTTTCACTGCCTGTTCTCTGAATTGAAGAAACGTTTTTAATATATTGCAAACATGAATAAATAAATAGTGTCTCTTGTTAAGTTCTGAATCTTACCAAGAAAGGGATTGATTTGATTTGCTATTTAATAACAACAACTTAAAATAAATTTATGAATAAATAAAGTGACCTTATTAGAATAATTATAAGCTTATATGCTGATTAGGCTGTTTTTACCTTAAATACTTTCATTCATCTAGAAGTATTGGTACAAGAGACTTTGTAATAAAGAGGTTTATGACTAGAAAGTAAAGTTTTAAAAATGGCAATTCTTGGAGGTATTAAAATCTCGGAGATTAAATAATTTTTTAATTGCAAATTTAAATTTTATAATTATTCTACTTTCTTAAAATTTTCCATGTGGTTTTATAAATTAAGACAATGCCTCTAAAATAGATAACTAAGAATTCTTAATTAAATGTAAATCTTACATTTCTAAACTTTATTTTATAGGATAAATTAAAGAATGTTATATTAAGTGCCAGAATTATTGAATCTAACGCCATTTTATAATAGTCACTTCGTTTTTATGCATCAGTATAGCAACATTAATCATCTTTATCTATAACTATATTTTCTTTTATGAAATTGCTCTGTATTATTGCCAAAGTATTGAATTGGGAAATTTTAAAATAAATAAATAACTGTAATAAAAATTAATATTAACTTCCACTAATTATTTAGTTAAAAGAGTAATTTGATTTAGTACACTTTTTATTTTAATTTGCATATTGTAATTAATAATGACCAAATCGTTCAATTTGTTACAGAGTACTGTTAGATGTTTTACTAAAGCTAAACTTTAAAAGAGCGTACATATGAAATCTTACAGTTTACACACTGTTCTGTTAAGATTGAAATTCTTTTTTTAATCAGATAGTAAAAAAATTATATCAAAGTACAGATATATCTATTATATAAATATAAAATAATAATAAACTGAATGTTGAAATTAACGAAGAGATATCCCAAAATAATATATTAGTTTATGAAGATTGGGAGTAACTGTCAACTCTTAATGAAGGTAAAAAAAAGACAAAAACAAGATATTAAAATTCATTATTGCCACATTCTTGTGCTCTAGATATATGTAGAAAGGAATTATATACTAAGGTAGTAGAGACAATATCAGGTGCAACAACAAGATTTAGCCACGCACCAATTTTATCTACTGTCAATAATAAGAAGGTAACATATTACAAGACAATCCAAATGAAGCAAGAGTTTATGTACTTAAAATGAATTACTTCAGCAAGGCTTTGATTATTTGGGGTATAAAGCATTAAATAGAGATCAAATATTAGATAATTGGTAGAATTAAAATGAGAAAATATTTTGCAAATCACTCCAAACTTAAACTTTAATGTGGTTCAGCTATATAGAGCCCAGTCTATAAACTCATTCGCTGGGATGTATGAGAAGTATAAAGATGACTCTGTAATGTGCGATAAAATACTTCAAAGTTAAAAAACCCTATAAACATACCAGGCCCACACCCAAATAAACTATGTTAGAACTCCTGATTCGGTTTCTTTAGAGATCAAATACCTATTTCAAAAAAGTCAAGTTAAATAAAGTCTTTCTTGTTCATATTATTATACTTAAAATGGCGTCTGTTGAAGCTTGTTGAACTTTCTTAAAACTTAAAATATTTTCAATTAGCAATTGTGAATTCTAAGAAATATGTCAAGATGCTGTAGTTAAGAAGTTTATAAGTCTGTAAAATATTGATCTGGCTTGACAACCTTTAAAATAATTGTCAGGCCTGACATCCTTTTAAATAATTGTCAGGCGAGGTAATTTTAGATGTTATTTTCCAAAAGTAATTAAGAGTTATTGAAAAGGATTTAGAACATTGTTCTTAGTATCCCTATTAAATATAAAGGGTCCATCAATATCATTACAGATATTAAAAAAGGCACCCTAAGAAAGCACTTTAGACTTTTACTTAAAGCAAAAGGATTTAACATTAACAAAAAGGAAACAAAGAATAAAAAAAATACAATAATAAGAAAAGCAATTAATTTAATAGTTGAAGAATAAATTGTAAATCATTGATACTAAAAAGACTTTAAAAAAATTAAGAAAATTGGTGGCCTGACAATTATTAAAAAGGATGTCAGGCGATGAAAATAATTGAAATTTAAATAATAATAAAAAAATAAATATTAAAAATGGTATATACAATAATAAGTAAAGGAAAGTGCAACTGACATGACTTTTATGAATTCGTTAAATTTTAATAAGCTAGATCTAAAGGTCTTAAAAGATGATGTATAACCGTATAAAAGACATGATCTATAGGGTAATCTTCATAAAAAACTCAGATAAAGTAAATGTAGTATGGCTCTATGAAGATCTTAACATAGGAAATAAAGCGATTGCGAAATATCTCAGAAAGATCTTTATCGAATGGAACTTTATAATAATAAATCGTAAATTTTGTTGATCCCTGCACTTCAAAATCAGAGCATTGGCTAGTCATAATAGATGAAACCAAGAGAGACATATTTTACGATATAGAAAGATAGACGACTTAAAGAAAATCTTCGAAGGCGTAAAGTATCTAGTAAATCTTAAGCTCAGTCTGACGATTTGAAAATGCAAAGTGATAGCTGTATCAAATCAACATCCGTTTAACAAATTAATGACCTCGACGAAAATTTCTTTGAATAAAGAAAGCTGAATTCACGAGCAAAATGTAGAGAAACGATGAGAAGTTCCCTTTCAGCGAAGTGGAGGTGGCAATCAAACGTCCAGCAGAGACTGGCGGGGGAAGTTACTTAGACTTGATGGCGGTGGATCAGTCGATCTCAGATGACACATATGTAGAAAAAAGAATAATCCTTGATGCATAATGATTAAATACACTTAGCCATTAAAGACGCTAAATTAATTTCAATTAATATGCTCAATTATAAATTTTATCATTTCTTTTATATTCTTTTAATTAATCTCATTTAAATAAAAACTATAACTTGAACACTAAATTTACAAATTGTACGTTTTCAAAAGTACGCCCTAATAAATTAAAACTTTTAAATATCAGGCATTGCACTTTAAAAATTGTACAATTTGGTAATTATTAATTGCAATATCTGAATTAAAATTAAAAGTCTACGAAATGAATTTACTCTTTAAAAGAAATGTAATTAGTGGCAATTAATATTAATTACTATTACATTAATTTATTTATTTTCCAAATTTCCCAATTAAATTATACTTTATTTATATTTTTTTTGAAATATTAGGACATGTTTCGCAAGGAAAATCGGTATAAGTGCACATATTTAAGAAGAATGAAAATGACATACTTTGAATTGTAAAATATAAAGTAATTTTTACAAAGTAATATAATTCTTATAATTTTTTAAAATAAATTATCTACAATTAATGGTGTTTGAAAAGTATTAATTATTTATTGTTTAATTGATTATAAACTTAAATGATTGAAATAAATATTATTATTCACATATAAATAATTTGGGAAATTAATTTGATTATAAATAAAATTAAAGTTTACAAAGTTATAGAGTAGATATGTATAGCTTATTCTTAATTACTGGACTATACATATTGCGGTATAATTTTTATTATTTCATCTCTATAGCGATATAAAACAATGTTTCATTTATGCTCCTACATACAATTAACTATGCTAACTAACTTATTGAGGGATTAAATTCAATTTATGTTGCCTTTTTAAATACCTCAATAAATAGATTAATCTATAGATTTACCACTAAATTTTCCAAATGCTTAACTTTAACTTCTAAAAATTTGCAAATGTGCAATCATTTTTAGAGTTAGTTTTTTAAAGTTAACACTTTTCTAGTAATAGACAAAAAATATTATGAAAAATAAATATATTTAATTTGATTAATTAAAAAGGATAAGATAAAACTATACAAAATAAGTAGAGATATTAAAGAATATTTAATTTAATTATTTGATAATTTTTATTGCTTTTTAACAATATTTTGATATAAGATGAATGAATTTATTAAAATATAAATTCTTGCATAGGCTTGTAGTAGGTGAAAACTTCTATCAAGAGTTTTAAATTAAAGAATATTTTGAAATTTTTTTTGGAGTTTGTAAAGAATAATATAAATTTGATTATTCAAATAATTTTATGGAGATTTGCTTGGTTATTTATTTCTGGAGGTGGCAATACCTTTACATATATTCTATTTATCAGTATTATATATATATATATATATATATATCTCTCACACATCTTAAAATAGTATGTAAAATGTATTTTAATGGTCAATAATCATGATTTTAAAGTCGAAAAACATAGCATTGATACTCATTGATGTCGATAATTCGATAATAATTATAGGTTTCCATTAAATTTTACAATAAAATTTTGAAACATTATTTTTTAAGAAACAACTCTATTTATCAAATTAATATTTCATTTATTTCAAACATAGTAAACAACCTCACTCTCCTATAAATCATTAAATTCATTTGATTCATATTTTTTTAAAAGACTTTTTTATTTATAGTAGAATAAGGTTATTTACACCATTAAAATTAATGAATTATTAATTTTGATAAATAAAGTTGTTTCTTAAAAAATAATGCAAAATTTTATTGCAAAATAATATTATAAATTATAATAATTATCAACTAGTTTATATCAGAGAATTTCCAAAAAATATATTGTTTTTGACTTTAAATATCCAATTTATACTGTTTTAGATTTATAGCGGATGGTATACTCATAAATATATTATAGGTTCAGGTATTGCCCACAAATTTTCATATTATTATTATCATCAATCTTATAAAGATTGTTAATATCAAAGTACTTTTTATAATTTCGACCTAGTATTAGCATATGAAATTGTTTTAGTTTATTTAACAAATCCATTTTATTACTGAAGATATGAAAATTATTGGAATTATGATTTGGGACTATTGCCTATAACTTTATTTTAATTAAATATAGTTTTAGTGTATTAATAAATATTAAGAAATTATATAAATTAACATAATTTTGTATATAAAATAAAAACTTAGTATTAGTAAAGTTTGAAAACATTGCTTATGATGATTGTAAGAAAGAAATTATTTACTTAGTATTACTGTAAACTAAAAGAAAGTCTGTATTTTATTAGGATTATTGGAGGAGCCATAAGTAAGGTTTATCTAAATTAATTATTGACAGGATTCTTCACTAAATTAAACATTTGTTCTCGTTTGATGAAATAGATTCAACGAATGTCTATAGAGATTTATTTGATAGCTTTCTCTACTCTTGCCATTTTTGCTTTTATTTATAAATGTCATAATTATTTTTTCTTGATTAGTGATGAACTAATTTCTATGACAAAATTTAGTGACTTCAAAATACGATTGTATTTTGATTGATCATAAAATTAAATTAACAAATAAGGATAGGATTATAATTAGACTTTAGATTATTATAAATCATTTTCAAAATAAAGAATGATTTTTGTTAATTGATTAAGTACATTTAATTTAATATTCAAAGTAAAAATAATGATTAATATCTTTTGTAAAATTTATCAGCATATTCAAAAATATAAAATTTAAATAATTAATCAATAATTTCTCTTTATTTGCATATCATCTTTAATTACTCCAATTTGTTCCAGTACTTTAAACAAAAGTTGATGTATTTTATATAAGATTTAGAGGTTCCATTTAAAATTATCTAATAATATAATTGACATTATTTTATGATATAATTACATTATTTTTTAATTATAAACATATTCCTCATCTTATTACCTGTTTTAACTTCCATATCCCATATTTGATGCAAATTTACACATTTCATTCTCTAATTTTATTATTTAATTCACTAATTATAACATAATTAAATTATTTTCTTAAAGAATTTAATAAATTTTAATAATGGTTTGCCTATATTATCAACCTCCTCTTAGTTTATTAATATAATACTTAAAAAAAAATAATAATTAAATTTATATTACATAAATTTATATGTTTTCATCAACATAAGTGATAGCGTATGAAAACTTTTACAAATACCAATTTATATAGTAAGATCCACATATTGTCATAATTTCTGCCAAAAAAAAAAATTGAAAAATGTATATAAATTATATTATACAAATATTTAATAAATACAAATAGAATCTAGATATACTTAAAAATATTGTAATTAAATAAATTTCAAAGAATAAAGTCTTGGTAGTATTACTATTTTTAACTTTACCTTCAACATTATTATTATTTAAAATACAATTTTTGTGATGGAGATGCACAATATATAAATCAATCTAATTTTAAATTCTCTTTAATAAAATTGCGCCAATATTAATTAACAAGCAAACAATTATTAAAATCAGTTTAAATAATTATGATTTTTAAATAATTTACATAATTAATAGTAGTTTACGAATAATTAAAAACATTTAAACCATAAAAAAATTTCTGCCCATCTAAAACATATCCTGCATCCTAAAACTTATTTTATTTTATTAGAAAAATATAATTTATTGAATAGAGTAAAATATTTAAATCTAATTTGTATAGATAATTTTATATTTAATTTGAGGTATATTTTTAGTTTTTAAAAGTTAATGCAATTTAAGTAAAAACATCTTTTAACTCAAATATATCTTTTATAACATTAATTAATTTAATTATAGCTTAATTCAATATTCTTTAATAGAAACAATGTTTACAAAACTAGAATATCTAATTATTTGTTTATGCAGAAAATAAATAAATAATGTAAATTTTGAGTTAGATGTAGAAAAATTCATGAATAAAATTCTTAGAATAGTAGATATGACATCTAAATCTTTTTATAATAGATAAACACTTATAAATTATAATTTAATTTAAGAGAAGTTATTTTAATTAATGAAGATTGTAAATTAAAAAAAGCATTAAAAAATTTTATTAAAGAATTGAAATATTTTGAATTGTTAAAAAAATTAATAATTCAATGTGTAAAAATAAATTTAATTATAGTGCAACTTTAAATGATGCCCCCCTACCCTCGAAATATTTATATGAATTTTAAATTTTGAGAGTTTTAATCCTGTCCGGATATTATAAAATATTATATAAAAATTGTAAAATAAAAAATTCTATTATATCTCTCAGCCTAAACGACCCAATAATATTGTTGAATGTCACGTTAAAACACATAGCTATCATTAATAAGACAGTGTATTTATAAAATGTGGGCTACTATTATCTCATTTCAGTTCTTTTATGACAAATAATTATTTCAATCAAAACTATATAAAGAAGCTGAATTGTCATTGCAATAGTTCGGGCTGCAATTATTTATTTTGGGGAATTTGGTATCCGATTTATGCAATAAAATTATAGTATAAGCTTAACTTTTAAATTTTCATACAAATTTAAATCTTTGAACTATGTATAAGTTATTGGCTAATAAAAATTAAAAATATTTTGCAATCATGGGTATAATCTATGTATCCAACTGTCCCGTCGTCCAAACATTTATATTATAGAACTATAATCCATAATCCAAAAAGAAAATGAAAGAAGGCAAAAGTAATTTAGACAGATATGAAAATTTTCTTGGAATTTTTCGTTATATAGAAGAGATACTAATGAATTAGTCAATTAAATACTCATTTTTTATGATAAATTATTTCAAATTCATGTTTTGGAAACAAAATTCAAAACTTTGGTATCAACTATACTTGCTTGTAGCCCTGTTCCAAATGATTTCTTATAGCTTAATTCAAAATTCCTAATAAAAAAATAAATAAATATTTAAGGATTTATAAAATTATAAATTATCTTTAATCTAGTTTAATGGTTTTCATTATTAAATATAAACTTATTTTACAATATAACTTTTATTCCTAGAATTTATTTTTACATTTTAATATTTTTGAATAATTATTAATTATTGAACTATTTCTTTGCTTAATTCTCTTTAAAAATTTACAAAAAAGCTTTAGGCCTTCCTAAATTAAAGCTTTAAATCAATTGAATTACCTTATAAATTAAAATAATAGCAATTTTAAAAAAATCAATGGTTTTTAAAAATCGCAAATTATACAAAAAAATAAAAAAATTGTCATTATTTATTTGTAATTTTTAAAACTTTGACATATAATATTTGAATTAAACATTTTAACTTCCTTAATATTAAATTATTTTTTTTAATTCGTTTTTATAAGATAAAACAGGAATACTTCTAATTTTAAAGCAATATTAATTTAATGGAAAATTAAAGATTTATATTAGTTTTCTGGAAATCTATAAATATTAAATTAATTTAAAATTCCTTTCTCCAAACAAATATAGCCCTACAATATTGTACTCGGTATCTATCATCTACTTAAACAAGAAAAACATCATGAATTCTTGTGCAATATTTTGGATTAATTGTGCAATTTATACTGAGTTGATAAAAAATGTATATAAGTATTTTATATTTAAAATATATTTTTCAATTAATATTACAGAATAGTAAACTATAGATTTTATTTCAATTGAAAAAAAATTCAATCTATTAATTATGTATAACCTTCCAATATGAATTTAATACTGTTTTGATACTAAATTTTTCAGATTTTGGAAGTAAAAATAAATAAATTGAAAATATATTTAATTTTGGTAAATAAAAATTAAATTAAAATCTGCTTTATTAACAATTTTAACCAGGTTTTTTTATATGTTAATTATAATTTATTATGAAATTGAAATCCCCAAATTTAGATTAAATTTATATATTTTAGTTGATAATATCATACATCCATTAGTGGTAAAAATTAATATTATTTATTTTTTTAATTAATTTTTAATTAAAACTTAAATATTATATTGAAAAAAATTATATATATAGATAATGGTCTTTTTTGTGCGTTTAATCATCTTCAAATTTTTAGATGTATCTAATGACACTCAATATTTCTGAAATTATGCTTATTATGTAAGTTATCATTGTAAAAATCATGTTTAAATTTAACAAAAAACTCATGTTTCTTGTTTTACGACAAATTAAGAAATTAATTAGTAAAAAATTAAATCGATTATATACATATTCAAAATACTTTTTGATTAATTTTCTTATAACAAATTAGTAAAATTAAGATAATACGTCTGAAGTATAGGATCAAGAATGTTTTGCAATATATAAAAAAAATTATAGAATGTGAAATTAAGTAGCAAAATAATTGAATCCAATGACACTTTATAGTAATCGTATTATCTCTTTTCATCATTATAGCAACATTCTCCATCAATATTAATAATTTTTTTATAGAAATTATTCTTTACTATTAAAATATTAAAAATTATCAGGGCATGTTTTATCACAAGGTATAGTTGAATCTTTTCCACACATATCAATTATTGACGTCATATTTTTCCGAATATTATATAAGTATTATGCAATTTTTTGAATGTTTTGTATAAATCTTTAAATTTATTTAATTTTGTGTATATTATACCTGCTATTAATCTTATTTTTGAAATAATTATAATAATATATTGATTAATTGATCAAATTTATAACAATATATTTCGAGTTTAATAAATAATGAAAATAAATATTATTACTATTGTATACTAATGTGAGAAATTAATTATAAATTTATTTGAATTAAAATAACTCTAAATTAATAAATTATAAGTTTTTACAATTATCTTTTGAATATTATACTTTATTAAAGTTACTATAATTACGTTAAAATCTAAATGAAACTACTTTTTTAACAAGAATTATATATATCTAAATTTAATAAATTTATACAAAATAGATAATTTGAAGGACTAGATAAAAATTAATCCACCATTTACAAAGTTAATAAATTGTTTTTTGTCTAATATGAATGCTATTATATTTCCAAATTAGTTAACACTTGAATAAATTAAATATTTGTTAAATTCTTATAAAATATCATACTTAATTATATATCACTAATAATAACTCTATTTCTTTAATTGATGATGAAATATGAATACAATAAAAATAACAGATAAATATATATTTATTACCAAGATCCAAGAACCAAGTCATTATTTTAATATATATATATATATATATTCAATTTATTTGTCAAAATTAATTTAAATAAATATGATACTTACTAAAAAATTTATCTACCAATATATATTTTTTTTTATTATTTAAAATCATTTTTACTGAATTAAATTTTTCTTATTGACAATAATCAATATAAATTAAGAATTAAATATATGTTAATAATAAAAGAATCTCTAAATAGTTTAAATTAAATACAATTATAGCTTTATATAAGATATAATTTCATAGGTTTTATTATGTTAGGAGTTATGAAGAGTTCTCAGATCTGTTCAGCACATCCAATTTAAAATAGTAAATATAAATAATATAAAAATATATTTTATTTGGGGAGCTACAGCATTAAAAAAGTTTAATATTTTTTTTATAAGCGAGATAAATTTGGTCGAAATAATTTATTTTTAAATTAATGATTATTCAAAGGGGTATCGGTTTATATTGCTAATTCTATAAGTAATATAAGCCAAATCAATTTTTAGTCGGGCTGATTATAACTATAAAGCAATTAAGTCAAAAATAGGGATATTAATAATGATAACTATCTAACAATTATTATTTGATTTTGTTCAGCAAATATTATATAATTACGCAATAAACATATATATAATAATTTAAAAATTATTTTTTAAAGGTTAATCCACATTATTATGTCTAGGAGATCTTCTTTCTTATTAGGAAATTAAAAATTATCTGATTTACCGCCATAATCTTAATAGAATTTTATAATTATTGAATAATTAAATTTATATAATTTAAACTAAATTTATGCTATTTTTGTCAATAAATTATATAATTAATCCCCTGCCCTCTCTATTTATTTCCTCATTGTTTTAATATATTAATTGATTGTAATAATCTATATCATATATTATGAATTATACAATAAAATATTATATGTTTTCATCAACTTATGAAATAGCGAACGAGAACTTGATTAGATATAAGTTAATGTAAAATGACCCAAATATTGTCACAATTTCTACAATAATTAAAAAATATATAAATTAAAATTCTACACATCTAAAAATTATCCTACATTTAAAATCTAAAATCTATAAATTTAATAAAATTGTATAGTGAATATTATTGTGTAAGTTATACCATTTATTATTCAATTTTATAATTTCAAACTTTAATTTGTTAAAATTATTGAGTTTAATGATTCGGGTTTGATATCAAACATAAAACAATATCAATTATAATGCTGTATTATTTTATTATAATTTTTTTGTATAAGATATCTCTCAATCTAAAAGCTCCAATCATATTAATAAAAAGTATATTTAGAAGCATGAAAGCCACAAATATAATAGTATAGTAATAGAATCTAGATTGTTGTTACTTTATTTCAACTTTTTTGTGAAAAATTATTATTATCAGTAGAACTAAATAAGTTAGTTGAATAATTAAAGCCAGAGATCTCGCTGCATAAATTTAACCTTGAGCATCATACAAGTTTGCACCACATTTTATTAAAAAATATGGTGCAATTATATGCTTATTATCATTTACTATAGATTTTGTACATTCTTGATAATCGATATAGCCAATTGTTCCAACATTTAAGCAGTAAAATTAAATTGTCAATATCCATATTCCAATAATCAAATGTATTGAAGCAACAATAATCTGTGCAGCAAAAATTAGTTTCTTGTATTTATTATCAATATTATACTCAGTGGTCACCATCTGATTAAATAAGAAAAACATCATAAATTCTTGTGCTATGTTTTGGATTAATTGAGCTACTTAAACTGAGTTGATAAAAATTAAATACATTATTTAATAATAAATAGGTAAAATATATGAGTTGATAAAATCAAACATCCAAGTATTGATTTTATAAAATTAATAGATTTTAATTTATATAATCGTATTTTTTAATCTTACATTATCAAATTTTAAGATAAATAGTAAATTTATCTAAAAATATACAATGTAAATTATATCATGTTAATTAATATTACCTTCATCCACATACTAACAATCACCCGTTTCATTAATTTTCCAGATGTATCTAATGACGCTCAATATTTCTGAAATTATGCAGAATAAGTAAGTAATTATTGTAAAAAGCATGTTTAATCGTAACAATAAACTCATATTCCTAGCTTTATTCAATATTAAGACATAAATTTTTATTATAATGCCAATATTTCATATTTTATAGTTTTATGTATTAATTTACTTTATATCTAAGACAATGCTTCGGGCATAAAAAACAAAGAAATGTTTTATGTAAATTATCATCATTATTTATTAAATAATATTGATTTATAAAGAAAAGCGTGTTAAGTACTAAGATACTAGAATCTAATGCCATTTTTACTTTATCATTGAGTAAAAATTGTATTATTTACTTAGAATTAAAGAATAATCAAGATTTTCTCTATAGAATTTATTAATATATTACTAATTAAATAATTAAAATCGCACTCCAACCCAAACGATCATAAATTTGAGTTAGAGTGCGGAATAAAATAGAAAATAAATTTAAATATATGATCACTTTTAAAAATAACAGTTCGTTTATTACAAACGACATTAGGTTTTAATTAAAAAATTTTAAATCATAAAAAAATAATATATTTAACTTTTTAATTGATTAGTTTTGAAAATTAACTATATAATCAAATTTAATTATTGTAATATGTAATATATTTATTTTTTAATTAAAACCTAATGTCGTTTGTAATAAACGAACTGTTATTTTTAAAATTGATCATATATTTAAATTTATTTTTTCTAATTTATTCCATATTCTAACTCAAATTTATGATCGTTTGGGTTGGAGTGCGATTTTAATTATTTAATTAGTAATATATTAATAAATACTATAGAGAAAATCTTGATTATTCTTTAATTCTTGGTAAATAAAACAATTTTTACTCATTCTATCTCTGCTCATGTGTATACGGGCAACAACCTGTGTCTCTATCTAATACCACATTTTAAGGATAGAAATAACTGGATGAAGATAGTTAATCAGTTGGGTCTTTTGGGCAAGCCGTATTTGATAAGCATAAATCATTCAAAAATGTCATTTTTTGAATTAAAAAATATGATTTATTATAATTAATACTAAAATTACAACAAGTTAAAGCGTTAAATCACTAATGAAAATCTATAAATTTCATTCTTAAACCATATAATTAATTTAATTTCTTTTAAAATTGATCAAATTTATAATAATTTACAATTAACTAGAATTTTATATGATATAAGAATAAAAATGAAATTTAATGTTATAAATTAAAAATAAGGTAAACATCAATTATTGTCTAAATTAAATATAAGGGTAATTAAGTTCAATTATTATTTGTGAATGATATCTCTATATATTATATAATTTTACTGAAAATGCAAGTTTTAAAGAATATTGTGAAAAAATAAATTTATCACATGATTAATGAAAAAAAATTCATTAGCTTGCATAAAAAATAACTGTGAAATTTATGAAAAAAATAAATCTATCTTCTAAAAAAAATATTTCCTTCTTTTTTATATTTGAAAGTTTATTTGGCTTAATTTAATATTTAAAAATATTTGTATCTCAATACCTTTTAAATTATAATAGATTTGTATTTATATAATCAAAGTGTTAAAATATTAATTGGATTTTCATCTACCAATTAAGTAGCTTCACTATTATTTATCACATTAGTTTAATGCATTTATATTCTTATAAAATTAACGGATATTTAATAATTTTAATGGATTTCAAATGCATTAAATATATAAAATTAATGCTGTAATTATCTCTGTTGACTATCATTTCTTCTTATATTCTATCCAAATTCTATCATTTAAGTTAAAATTTACCACAATCCAAACAAATATAATTATTATAAATTTCAATTTTTTACATGATTATCATAAATAACAGTGTTTTTATTTTGAAAATAGAATAAAAATATTAAATAATCCTAAACTCAGTTCATTTATATGTCCTTAGTCATAATAATTATATAAAAATTCGAATAATAATTATATCATTTTATTAATATTATTGTATAGTCTTCATCTTGATCATGTGAAATGGCATAAGAAAACCAAATTAAATAAGTGTTAATATATGAACTTCCAAAGATTGTTACAATTTCTATATATAATTAAATTCTTAATAATATAATTAATTAAAATAATTCTATGCATCTAAAGATTATTTTGCATTTAATCCTTAAAATTATGAATGTATTTATTTGCTTTTTTTTTATAATTAATTGAAAAAGTTGATTAATTAATAAATTTAATTACTATTATTGATATAAGTTAGGATTATTACATTAAAAATATTTGAGTTTTTAAATTTCTGGAGGATATCTAATTATAAAACAAATAATTCATATAAAATCATTAATTTGAAAATATCTCTTAGTCTGAAGGCTCCAATAAGATTATTAAAGATAATATTCAAAAGTAGGAATACTACTAATCATGATAAAATAATATTAAAAAATATCATTTCTAATTTTATAAATAACTGAAACTATCCTTAATTGATACAAATTATAATTCATTATTTTAATGGTTTTTTGAAATATATATCAATAATTACATTTTATTACTTTTTATTTCAATTTATATTTAATTAAAATATATTTTAATTAGGATATATGAATTTTAATGAATAGGATTGTGTAATAGTAAAATTTAGGCATTCTATTCTTTAATTCAGTTCTCTTCTTGCAAATAACAACCAAAAGCATTACTAAATACGATAGTTCAATCAGAGAAGCTAAACTTCTGCTGAGATAGATTTACTCATGAGGAGTTATAACATAAAATATTATAAGCAAGTATTTCAGCTTTTAATTATTATAACGATTTTTCAATAAATAATTTTTTTCTAATCATGGTAAGAAATATCATTTCTTAAAAATGATAAATAAAATATTATAAATAGCCTTAAATAAGTTATAAATGATGATGTTTTAATATATTTTTCATTATCACTGTATCATTTCAATAAATAATTGTACAGCAATAAAGTTATGAATCTTCTATCATTTTTGTATAATCTAGTAAAGTAGATTAAATGAAGCTTCTTTTAAATAAGTAAAAAATATGTAAAAATATAAAACCTACTATTTTAATTAAAATAGCTTCTCGAATCATAGATAATTTCATAAGATTAAAGGAATTTTTATCACAAAAACTTCTTTAAATATAGAAAATAATAAAGGTTTTGAGTTAGTATTTGTTTATGTGATAAATTATCGCATTTTTTATTTTATACATAATTTTAAATTAATATAATTATAAATAAAAACAATTATATCTCTTATAAAAAAGTTGTAATTTTCTTAAATATTTTTATTGTATACAAAATTTTCTAAATAAAAATTTTGAGAGGAAATTTCCTGCCCCTTACATAAAATATGTATTTTTATAATTTTATAAGAATCTATATCATCAATTATGATATGATTATATATAATCTATTATAAAATATTATTTCTACCTTAATTTTTTTCATTTTTTATGAAAATCTTATTAATTATTTATAAAAAAAACAATTATTTTAGCATTGTTTTTAATATATATTTTTATAAAATTAATAATATACCTTGATAATTATATATCTTTAAAAGTTTTTTAGTCTATGGTAAAGGTAATTTATATTAAAATTTGTATGTTTCTAATATTTTATTGTCAAACAATATAAAATTTAATGTTGAGGCAGGAAACTTTCCCCTTAAATTCTCATGCATTCAGCGTAATCAATATACCCGACTTTTCCTAAATTTAAGCAATAATATTGAAGAGAAAGTATCCATACACCTAATAATACATGTAATATTGCTACAATTATCTAAGCCAAAACGAATATTATAGAAATAGAAACAATTTAATAATTTAACAAGATAATTTGATTTATAAAAGTTTTAAGGTGAATTTTCTCCCCAAAATACAATTTATAAATTTTACAAAATGAACTAATGATAAATATTAAAAATATTTTTAAAATTATCTATAATTTAAAATGAATAAAACGTTGTCATTTTGTCATTAAAATACTTTTTGCTTTTTCATAAATATTTGAAGAAAAAAATAAAAAAACTAAATTTAATTAATTCACCCAACAATTATTTGAATTTCTTATTTTCATTTTAATCTACAATATGATTCCAAATTGAAGATATTCTGTATTAAGCATTTACTACCAAAGAAAATACATCATAAATTCGTGAGCTATATTTTGAGCTAAATATGCGATTTATACTGCATTTACAAAATCAAATATCCATTTATCACTAAATTATAAATAGTAAGCAATTTCAGTGATAATATTTTATTTTTTGTACTTTTATTAAATATTATAATATGTTCATCATCCCATACAGATTCAGGTCTTGGGTCACTTATTTTACTAGCATATCTAACTACATTCAATACACAAGATACTGCACTGCATACGTAGTTTATTATTGTAAAAATAAATTGATTTTGTTCTTCAAATATTAGTAAATATAAATAGTTAGTTAATGAAGAAAAATATAATTACAATTACAAATGATTTAAAAATTATCGTGTTTTTTAAATGTCTCAATGAAAAAGAGAAAAACTTAAAAATCCAATCAAATTTAATTACTATTTATCTTAAACTTAATTATTTGGTATTAGAAATTAAAAATTTGCTATTAAACAAAATTAAACTTTTTATCTCCACATGTATAATTAAAATGATAAAAGAATCTTAATAAATATATAAGGTCATTTATTTTAATAATATTGTGAATGCGATGTTAAATTAAAGTAATAATTTAATTTCTCTTGTTTTCTTAAGAATATATGAACAATTTAATTTTAATTTTAACTTCCTTTTATTTTGCCAGAAGTAATTTTTTATAGAGATATTAAATATATATACTTTTAAGAATGTAGTTAATCTAAACTATGTAAAATGCAAAGTAATTTTTAATAAATTATACTTTATATAATTTATAGCAATAAATATTTTATCTTTTTATTTTTTAAAGGCGATAATAGTATTGTAGCAATTTGATTTTAAATAAATTTGATATAATAAAAATATTTAATATATTATAATTTTGATATTTAGAAATTAATCTTGATTTTGAAAACTTAATTATTTTCAATTAAAAAATATTAATCATTTAAATTCTTAAAAAATTAATTCTTATACATATCGATTTTAAATTAGATCCTTTTAATTATATAAAAGGAAATTCCATTTTTGATTCTTTTTAAATCAATTGAAAAATAAGTTTTTATTTTTAGATAATTCTCATAATTATTTACTTTTATTTCTACTTTAATTCATAAGAATAAATCTAATCCTCAAGTTATCAATCATCTTTTTATGATTTAAATGTGTTCTTAATAGAGTCTAAAATTATGGAAATAATTATATACCAAACACAAGTTAGTAGCTAGTAATTTAATATTATTCATTCATTATAATCTAACCCAAATCTATTCCAACTATAATAATACCCAGTATTACAGCATCAATAATCATTTTTACTTAATCATTTTTTCTCTGATCTTAAGTATATGGACATAAATTCTCATCAAAATGTTTTAGGTTGTTATCAAATTCTTATCATTTAGTATATCCTATACTTTGCGAACTTGTAATTTCATTTAATTCTTGAAAATATTGCAAAGAGTTAAGGATTGCAGTATTTTAATGTTAATAATAATTATGTTTTGGAGCATTACAAGATGAATTCGTTATGCAGATATCTGTACTCATTTTAATTAGTTAAAATATGGATAATTCTTATTAGTTGCTTAATAAACTAGAAAATTTTACTTGGTAAAGCGTGATCTTAAATTAAGAAATCTACGAAGAGGAAAGTATCTTAAATATCTTAGTATTTTGTTTCACTAAGTTATTTTATTAAATATCATCATTTTCTTAAATTTAGGTAATTATATATTAATTAAAATTTACTTGCTTTTTATTTCATAGTTATAAATCATACATAAATAAACAATTAAATAATATATAATATTGACATTTTTTTATACATATTTGAAAATTTTATATTTTTAAATAAATAAGATACGTATGAATTTAAATGATAAAAGATGAATTTGAATTATTAGCAAGCAATATTAAAAAATTATAATTTTTATATTTTAATAAAATTACATAATAATAAATAGTTCATTTTTATTATTTTTGTAATACTGAATATATTATTGAAGTTTATAAATTATTATTTATACTTAAGAACTATCACATTTCCAACAAAATTATTAATTATTTATATTTTATTATAATTTTGATATAATAATATTATTGATATTTTTAAAATTAAACAAAAATGGCTCAAAGATAACAGCCTGCAAAGAAATCAGGCACTGCAAACTCACAAATGGGAGGTGGGGCTCCTCAATCAAAACCCCAAAACCCCTTAATGAGGTTTATAAGTGCTTTGATTTGTAGGGAATTTGTTAGGGGTTGGGGTTATTAATTAAATGGAGACAAAAACAGCAAGCTTTTGAGGTCTATTTATGATGAAGAGTATATAGATTTAGTGTTTAAACTGCGTTATGGATGTGATATGTATAGTGAATAAGTCAAACCAGTACTGACCTATAAGTCTATTGCAATGCTCTTAAAGCGTAGTCCATCAACTGTTCGCTCTCACTGCTTGAAAGCTTTGTAATTAAAGTAATAATAGCTGAATTCTTAGCCTAAGAGGAAGTCAAAGTTTCTTTAGAAGCATATTGACTATCCTTATTCATGAAAAAATTTTGAAGTATTGGGCTCACTTCTCTCTCGATTAACGAGCTATTATGTTTCACGGCCAGTTCCCTGAGTTGAAGATCTCTGCATAATCTGTTGCAAACATTTATATACGAAGCGGTATCTCTTATAAAGGTGTAAATCGTATCAAGAGAGTAATTGATTTCACTCTGCCATTTTACAACAACAACTTAAATTATATTTATAAAATACAGAGACCCTAATAGAATAATATTAAGTTTATTCATGCTGACGAGGCTGTGTTTACCTTCAACTCTTTCATCTAGAAATCTTGGTATAAGAGGCATAGTAATATAGAAGTATATGACTAGAAAGTCAAGGTATAAACAATGGCAATTCTTGGAGGTATTAGCGAGGATGGTGGTTAAGAAACTTATGTTATTCATCCTCGCTCTATTAAGACAGAGCAGTATATTAAGTTCTTATAGCACCTGAGAGAGAAGTACCCTGAATAAGAGATTATACTGTTTGTTGATAATCTTTCAGTTCATAAGACAAAAGATACAAGGAAGAGTTATGAACAACTTAGAATAACGCCAGTGTTCAACGTACCTTACAGTCCATAGTTTAATGGAATTGAATTCTACTGGAATATACTAAAAGGTCATTATAAGAAACTGCTGCTATACCTATTGATACAGTCGATTTTATAAAAAGTTCAGCTAAGAGAGTTGATAATTAGTTGGCATAAAAAAGTGCTAAAGAAGGGAGAGTGAATGTATATAAATAAGTTTTGTAGTTAAGTTAATGAAAATATAAGTTACATTTAGAATTCTTTAGAGGGAGCTGGCTTCTCTTTCTTTTCTTCTACTTCTTGCTTCCCTCCTCATAAGTTTCTTCTCTTGCTGCCAGCTCCTGCATCTATGTTCATTGACTCTGGAGGCTAAATATTTGAATAAAGTTTTTTGATAACTTCATACTTTGTCTGCGACTTTCGCTCTCTATGAAGCATGCTCTATTCCTTCATCAAGAAGATGCCAGTACCAGATGTTTCTAAAGAGTTAAACTACAAATCTTACTTGAAATATATGGGTGCTTCTGCAACTCTTATAGCCAGATCTCACTTATCTTGATCCCCTGTTTATCCTTATCTTCTGAAGAGATGCTGTACCTTTTCTTATGAGATTCTTGAATAATTTCTTTCAAGTAATACCTTTTATTGTTGCAAGTATGCCAAAGAAGTAGTTTCTTTCAGGAAGTTTATTTGACAACTGCTTCTTTGTAGGCAGGTACAACGAAACCTCTGGGTCATTCATTGCATTATCATATAAATTAGTCACAGAGATTTCAGGATAGTTTGGAATCTCTGCAAACTTTACATCTTAAGTTTTTAATGCTTTCTTCTCTTCGCAGAGTATGGCTCTTAAAAATGAAATTTTAGTACCTTCCATCGTTGGGAGGAACAAACCAACTACATAATCAAGATTAGTTATATGAGTTCATTACCTTGCTGCACCAGGTAGCGGTGCAAATCCTCCTTGCTTCTAAATCTTTGAATCAATACTTGTGCTTACACTCTTTTCATTGCATCATTCATTGACTCCATCTTGCTTACAGATCTAAGAAATGATATTTAAATTTAAGTTTATTGATTTCAATTATATACCTCTGTAAAACTTACTATTAAATATGGGCATCCTATAGGAGGTCAACCTCTTAGAAGGATATGGAGAAGGCTTTGAGAACTGGTTTCAAACTTGAGAGACTGATATCAATTTCTAAAGTTATAGTTCCATATTTTTAAATTTAAATTGGTACGTACTTAATTAGGAGCAGCTCCTAAAATGCTAGTACTTTATTAGGAGCATTAATTAAAGAGTACTTAATTAGGAGCACCCTAATTTTAATCATAAAATCACAAAATACCTCCTAAAGTAGTACGTACTTAATTAGGTGCACCTCCTAAATCGGTACGTGCTATAATAAACTTATAATTGAAAATTAAAATGGTTACTTCCTCACCTATATTTTGAGCTGGATTGTCTCTTAACACTCATAATTCTTCTCTAAAACTCTAAGAACTTCCCTTGATACTTGTAGACTTGCAAGCTCTTATATAAGCTCTCAGTTATAGAGGCAGTTTTATAATTTTAAATTCAAATTTAAATATGAGCGCTAACATTTTAAGAAAAACAACAGCACTTCGATCAAACTAAATGAGACTTACTTTTGGCGTCAATAAAAAGTGTGATAGCTGTGAGATGAACTCTCATAAGGAACTACCAGAGCTATCACTTGAGATCTCTGTTATTAAAATAGATATTAATAATAGAAAATAAGTGGCAAACAAGTGTGTGGGGGACAGAGAGGAGGAGAAAGGAATTAATGAAATTCCTATACAAACAGAAGAAGCTGAAGTCTATTTTTGTGAGTTATGTGAGAGAGATTTTGCTCATAAATCAAGCTGGTACAGATATGAAGGTCCATAAGGAAGCTAAGCCTACTGTATACTTAAAGCATGACAAAGTTGATGGAAAGT